>QANX01006056.1:45756-70549 GCA_003254975.1 Ochetophila trinervis
TTTTTTTTTTAATTCTTAAGTAATTTGTACTCTTCATCTACAATATATAATCTTAAGACTTAAAATGTATACGAAAGGAAATGCATTATGTATCCATATATCAAATTATAAAAAATGCAAAAAAAAAAACACAAATTAGGGGTATTGGCGACGCCAGCGTCGCAAATACGGTATTATTGGCGACGCTTGTGTCGCCTATAGTGCATTATTGGAGAATGAGTTGATATTAAATGTTTGGTGAAAATTTATGGCGGGACAACTTCCCACCAACCCAAAATTTATGGCAAGCTCTCTCCCCATTTCCCCTCCCATCTAACCGACACCATTTCATTTTCCTCTCTACCTATCTCCCCACCGGAGTCAAACAAGCCCCCGCCGCCGCCGCTGTCACTGCCACCACTGTCTTCCTCTCAAACTCTCTCCCTGCCGGACTGTTGGGCTCCATTACCGCCGCCGCCGCCACTGCTGGACTGTCTTCCTCTCAAAGTCTCTCCCCGCCGGACTGTTGGGCTCCATTACCACCACCGCCTGCCTCAAACGAGTATGCAACTCTCATGTCCAATTAGTTTACCAAATTGTTGTTAATATCTTTGCTAAAAGATGAATAAATTTAAATAATTTTAGAATAAATTAAATATTGTATTTAATATGACTCTTTGTATGTTTATTGAATGTATATAAAGGGATGTTGTATACGTACGGTTTTGAGTGTTTGGATTTTTATGATCTAATTGATTGGAATAAATTAAATAAATCCTATGAGTTTTGTTGGCATACTATGATAAATCCCATGAGTTTTGTTATTATAGTGGATATGGATACAAATGTATACGGATGGACAATATATAGATGAACATGAAATTGTGGATAAAAGTATATACAGTTTAACGGTTTTATTTTAATTTATTGATATGTAGGTGAACATTTATTCATTCCATAATATATGTCACAACTGTATGTATACATTAGGAGACGCATTGTTGACAACATTGACATATGTAGACCATTAAAATATAAGCATAGGCGATGCATTTAAATTTTCCAACGCGTCAATGTTTTTCTTGGTCAATTCATTCATTAAATTAAAATGTAACCAATAGTATGTGAGTTAGGACATCAACAACTATATATTTAATTAGGCGACGCATTTAAATTAAAAGGCGACATATGTACTATGATAAAAGTTTATAAGCAATAGGCGACGCATTTAAATTACGACCGTTTTACATAGTATGCATGGTTCCACGAATTTATTGATATGTTGTGTGTTACAGATTAATGGATCCGAATCAGGATGATATTACTCTTCCTCCCGATGAGCCGTTATCCACAGAGGATGAAGCCGGTGCAAGTGTTCCAATTCCTAAGCGGAAAGGTCGAGGACCTACAACGTTAGAAGAGTTTAGAAAGGAGACCGATGCAAAGCAGTTGAACATACAGTTCAATGAGCATGGAGCTCCCCTAAACAAGGAAGCTATGAGGATGGTCAACTTGATGGGCTCAATCACTCGTTCCACGGTACCAATTTCCATTAAAACATGGAACGATGTGTCTCCAGCATTGAAAGATAACCTATGGCATGCATTAAAGGTAATATACCATGGCATATATAACCCTAAACCCGAATTACATTATAGAGTTATTTACTAAATGGTACATTGATGTTGTTGTAGGGTTATTCGAAGAAAGATGACTCTAATAAGGACCACACTGCGCTGGGAAGTGGAGGAGGTTTAAGCACAAACTGTTTGAGAAGTATGTGACCCCATACTTGAATGACCCCCAGCTGTTCAAGCACCCACCGACTGACAAGTATTCTTTCATCAAATAAGAAGACTGGGATTTATTTCTCAGCCACAGGCTTGGTGAAGACTTCAAGGTAAAAATAAAACAAAAATTGGTATAGAATTTAATTATATATGAATGCATGTGTCAAACATATTTTATAGAACATTAATTCATATTAAAATATATTATGTCAACAATAATTACAGAAGTTAAGTGCGGATCGGAAGGAAGTACGGCAAGGCAACAAATATCCCCATCGACTTGGATGTAGAGGATATCCACGTTTGGAGGTGCAGATGGTACGTAATATGTATAAATATATGTATACATGCATGCACACACTATAAGAGTAAGTTTAATTTAATTATCGAATATTTATTAGGTCCATATGTTTAATGCATGTATAAATTTGCAGCAAGCTGAGAGAGGCACCACCGAACCGATCGAGCGCGCAGAGCTGTGGATCCGTGCAAGAACGAAGAAAGATGGACGGGTAGACAATCCGGAGGTTCAGTCAATTGTTGACAACATTGTGAGTTATATAATTACCAAAATTAGTGGTCACATAATTTATAATAATTATGCATAATTAACCATATTAATATTTTTTCATGCATTTTTGTTTTTTGTAGCATGCTTTACAGCAGAATGTCACTCAAGGCATTCTTGATGCCTCTCCTCCAAATGATGTGCTTACACAAGCCCTCGGGTCCGAGGAGTATCCTGGTAGGCTTCGAGGAAAGGGACAAGGGTACACGGTCAAGAATTTTTTCAAAACACCGTGGCGAAGCATGCAAAAAAACAAGAAGGAACTCAATGTAAATGCAAATATCCAAAGGCAGAATGCGAGGATAGAGAAATTGGAGCAGGTTTTGAGTAGTCTATTTGATGTTGTCCGCAAGAAAGGAGCAGTGGACGACGTATGTGATCTCGCTGCTGCATGCGGCCTTGACATACCACAGCAGTCACCCACACAAGGATCATGTCATGCAGCAGATCATTCGAGCGGTGATCGCACCGAGGTATGTGTACCATTATAAACATTAAATTCTTACTATATATTCTTAATTTTTATTGTTACAACCCGATGACGTTTTCCAACATGTATTTGAAATGCAGGATATTGTATGTGAGCTTGCGCAAGGGACACGAGATAACGTTGTGGCAACCGGGACGTTGACAGCCGATAGTTCAGTTTGTCATGGTATAGAGTTGGGACCGGACAACGTTAGAGTCTCACTGAATGAAGCGATTGATCTTACTGCATTGTTACCTGTACCCTCTTTTGACGTGCTATATGTTAAAGAGGCAGAAGGATCATTCGTGGCGTGGCCCCGTCATCTTGTTATTCTGCCATCCGATGAGGTATCTAATATTATATATATATATATATTTTAAACCGACTTGTTATGTTAGCTAATTTGTGATACGTACTAAAATGTTTTTTCTTATTTTGGTTTCAGGATTTTGGGAAAAGGAGAAAATCAAAGGGCAAACAGGTGGTTGATGTAGGATCAAGTGGCTCACATAGGTCCCAACCACTAGAGGCCGAGCTGGCAGATCTTGCTGCAGCTGATGAAGTTGACGCTGCCGGCTCATACAACCTTATCCCTGCACTTGTAGAGTTGTTAAGGCGCGTCGACCCTTTCGACATGTATCACATGTGGATGACCTCCTTGCCACCGACAGTTGTGGGCCACGAAGTCATGATATCAATTTCGAAGAAAGATATAATTGATTTTTGTTACATGCTGGAGTTGCAACAGTCTTGCATTTTGTTCTACATAAGGTATGTAATTCCAACTTTATTGCAAAAATTGAAAAATATTTTATTGTTATATTTGTTACATACAACTAATTATGTAAATGATGATTCACTGCTTAGGCATTTAGATTCCCGACTGATGGGTGAACAACTAGGGAAATTTTGTTTTATGCTACCTGATGATATAGCTAATGTAGAAAGGAGAAATCCAGATGAGCGAGAACTTAAAATTTTGATGAGATGGAGAAATGCAGAAAAGGGTCAGCTATGGTTTTTCCCGTATTGGTCAAGGTACTATAACTTGTCTAATATTGCAATGGATTATTTGACTTTTATTAAAACATTTGTAATTAATACATTTTGTAGAGACCATTGGATGTTGGGTGTTGTTGACCCATACTTAGCAGTTGCATTGTTTCATGATGCGCTTCCGAAGAACAACCGTCAAAGAATGGCCGACTCTAAGAGTTTGTTGGATAGGTAAGTATGTATAATTAACTATATATGTGGATGATTATTAATAAAATTTAATAATTAATTGCTGATTTTATTTTTGGTGATTTATATAGCACATACATGTCTTGGAACTGTACATCCGATGGCCAAAAGAAAGTTCGGTACGAAAAACTTAGATGGCCTAAAACAAAGGTACATCAATAACATTTGTATACATAAATTTGGCTAAGCTTTTTACACATAAGTATTTATTAATAATTATAAATATATATTAATATTGTTTGTCTAACAAAATATTACTTACCTATTTAATATAATGATTAACTTGTTTTTTTGTATCACTTTTGTATAGACGATAAAACAACCAGGAAATATCGAATGCGGATATTATGTGATGATGATCATGCGGGACATTATAGTAAATAATGTTGCTCGAGAAAATTTGGCGGACATGGTAATCAAAATTTTTACACTCAGTAAGAATGTATATTATTAGTTAATACTTTTTTTTAATTACTTGCATGTTTGGTATGTATGTGCAGTTCCAAGATAGTGCTTGGACCCAGCAATATGTTGACCATTTTAGAGCCGAATGGACAGCTGCTCTACTCCCACTCATATCGTAGTAAGTTATATATATATATATATAGTACGTAGTTTCACTTGTATATACATACTTTTACATTACAAAACAATGTCACATTTAATTATAATACTTATGGAAATATTTAACTGCTTGTAATTCTGTTGTTCGCATTATTTGTACATATATATGTAATTTTGTTGTTTGCATTGTTTGAAAATATTTCTTTTTTCTTATATAATTTGTTATATCACTAGCTTGCCTACTGATTCTCATTTTTACTAAATTTACGTCCATCATTCTATTGCTTATAATACATCATTCCATTTAAATTTGTTTAACTTTAATTATTTATATTTATATATTTAAATTTCTAATATTCAAATAAGATTTAAAAAATCGATTAATTAGTCAGTAAAAATAAATTTGAATTATCCGGCGACTTCTTAAATAGGGATTTGCTGCGGTTTTAAAACAATTGTCTAATTAGTGACAAATTGCGTTGCCAATAATTTTTGCAAAAAATGGTTAAGAAAAAAGGCGACGCGAGCGTCTCCGATTGTAGGAGAAAAGGCGACGCATGCGTCTCCGATTCTAGGAGAAAAGTGCCCGAATTCTAGGAGAAAAGGCGACGCGAGCGTCTCCGATTGTAGGATAAAAGGCGACGCGTGCGTCTCCGATTATAGGAAAATAGGCGACGCACGCGTCTCCGATTATAGGAGAAAAGGCGACGCTAGCGTCTCCGATTATATGAAAAAAGGCGACGCTAGCGTCTCCAATTATATGAAAAAAGGCGACGCACGCATCTCCGATTCTAGGCCAAAAGTGCGCGTAAACAATGAGAAACGGAGACACTTGCGTCGCCGATTTGATGAAGATACTGCGACACTTGCGTCGCGAATGTATAACGGTTATCAGCGATGCTAAGCGTCGCCTTAATCCTTATTTTACGGAGACACAATTTGGACGTCGCGAATGTTTTTGTACTTTCGGCGACTCCCCTTTCCGCGACACATGAATTTACTTCGCCGTTTACAATTAGCGATGCTAGTTTTGCGTCGCCTATTAGGGTTTTTGGCGTAGTGTTGTGGGACTTTATATGAGTCCGATATACTCAAACGATGTCATAAAGTTTAATTGCCTAAATGACGTGGCACTAGATGATAGAATAACAAAACTAACTTAATTATTACAACTTATAAGAAATAAAAATGAGCTATGCTGACGTGTCTTTAAACTCAACGGTAAAAAATGATTTAAACAATCAAACGGTGTCATTATGGCCTTCTTCTTCTTCGATAACTCCAGTCTTCACCCTCTGTTCAAAGTTATTTTGCTGATCTTGGCCCCACTTGAATTCCTTTCTTTTTAGACTTTCAGTGAAAAGAGCAACAATTTTACTAAATCCTTTTAAGAATCTTATATAGAATGTAGTTAGTCCATGAAAAATTCTGAGTTCATAAACATTAGTTGGACTTTGCCAATATGTGACTGCCTTGATTTTCCTTGGATCAGTGTGTATGCCCTCTTTGCAAATAATGAAACCTAGAAAGAGAAGCCTTTTTGTAAGGAATTCATATTTCTATATGCTCAAATATAGTTTGTTATCCATAAGAACATGCAACACTTTCTCTAAGTTGCTATAAATGATCAAACTTATTTTTACTGTAGATAAGAATGTCATCAAAATAAACCACTACAAAGTGTCCAATGAAGGATTTGACAACTTGGTTCATTAACCTCATAAAAATGATGGGTGCATTGCATGGGCCAAAAGGCATAACCTGCCAATCATAGAGTCCCTCTCTGGTTTTAAAAGTTGTCCTCAACTCATCTTCAGGCCTAATCTGGATTTGATAATAATCACTTTTCAAGTCCAACTTTGAGAAAATCACTGATCCTTCTAGTTTATCAAGCATGTCTTCCAATCTAGGGATAGAGAATCTATACTTCACTGTGATTTTATTGATGACTCTGCTATCAACACACATCCTTCATGATTCATTTTTCTTATACACTAGTAGGGCTGGCACATCACAAAGAACTCAAGCTAGGTTTGATAAGCTAAATTGTTGAGTAAGTCATCTACAATCCCTTGTGACACCTCATGCTCCTTTGGACTCATCCGATAGTGAGGCAAATTTGGTAAGCTAGCCCCTGGCACCAAATCAACACTATGTTGAATGTCTCTCATAGGTGGAAGCTCTGTTGGAAGGTCTATAGGAGCCAAATCTTGAAATTCTGACAGAAGAGGTTGAAATTCTGCTAGGACAGTGGTTAGTTGTTCTTTGTGGATCAAACCAACTATAGTGGTAGTTGTGGGTGACAAACCTATCAACTTGCCATAGTCTGCCCAAAAGCATATGGCATGCATCCATTTTGAGTATATCACAATCCACTGAATCTTTATAATTTGCTCCAATAGAAAAGGTCACTTTGCACATTTCAGTGACTTGGAGATCAAGACCCTTTTGTACCCACCGAATCTTGTACATATGAGGATGAGGTATAGTTGCCAGTTGAAGTGTGTTAACCAAGGCTGATGAAAAAACATTTTCACTACTTCCCCCATCAATTATAACATCACACACTTTGCCTGCTATAGTGCATCCAGTTTTGAAAGTAGCATTTGTCTGAGTTGAAAGGGAAGTTTTAGAGGAATACAACAACTTTTGCAAGATGCACATTACTGGTTCCCCATTATCTCCAGTGATCTCTTTAGTTTCAGTGGAGGGGTCCCTAACTATATCTTCTCCATCTTCATAGCTAAATTCTTCTGAATCTTCATTAATGTGCAATACTCATCTCTGAAGACATTCATTAGATTTAAGCCCCAATTGGTTGCACCTAAAACATTTGAGTGGAAAATGGTATAACATAGGGGTTGGTGTTAGCTAGTCCAATGTTTGGTTCGATTTGTGGTTGTGCAGGCAGTTTGCCTTGAGCTTTAGAGTTGGGGTCTAGGTTTTGTCTGGGATGTAGGTTAGTATTTGTGGCTAGAGGCGGGTCACTTGGATTCTTCCATCTAGGTTGTGGTCAAAAGTTAGACTTTGACAATTGTTTTTCCACTCTGCTAGCCATGTTTACAGTTTAGTTGAGATTTAGCAGAGAGCTAAGCTATAATCTCTCCTGAACTGATGCCATGCAAATAATGAGCCACTTGTTGCCTTTCAGACTCTTGTAAATTATTTATAGAACGTAATCTGTAGAATTTATTAGTATATTCATTAATTGTTCTACCTTTCTATTGGTAGCCATGGTATTGCTGGTACAGCACTTGGTCATAGTCTTTAGGCAGGAACTGAGCGCTTAAGAGTTGTTTCATCATATGCCAAGAATAAATAGGCTCATTTCCTTCCCTTCTTCTATTAATTTGTAGTTGTTCCCACCAAGCTGAGGCTCCCCATCGCAGCTTGAAGGCAACCTATTTAACTTGTTGGGCCTCGGTGATACTCATATAGTCAAGGAAGTTATCAACATTATGCATCCAATCCAAGAAATCCTTAATATGCAAATGACCATCAAAGTGTGGTAAATTAATCTTAATCTTGTAATCAGTAGAGTTTTGGTTACGATTATACTTGAATGGATGATCGTGAAGTGGATGATGTCGTCGCCTGGGTTCATCAAACAAGAAAGCTTCAATTTCATCATCCGAGTCGAAATTATCAGCCACCGGAGTTCGAAATTGGCCATTCATGGATGGTATGTGTGGTGGTGGTGAAATGTCAATGGGATCTAGTGGTTCAGACTTTGTGTGAAAAGAAATTTGTTGTTGGTTTGTTCATCGAGTGTGCACCAGAACAGGTCGAGCAAACTCTCGATCTTTCAAGCCAGTGAGGATGGTTGAGCTTGAGCTGATTGAAGGAAGGACTGTCGAATCTTAAGTGTGAGATTATCAACCTTCTGTTCAATCCCACATATTGCCAACCATAATAACTTCATTCATGGGTCTTCATTCATAATTCGATTGCTACCTTCATCGGAGTTGGCCATGGCAAAGGAACGGCGATCTCCTAGCTCTGATACCAATTTGATATAGCAGATAGAAAGAGTAAAATATATTTGTCAACAAATCAATTCAGCGGAACAATATGAACATTTGGGGATAAAGAGAACTATATTAATCAAGCTGTTAACGACAGCTTCACAAGCTTAACAATGGTGAAAATATCAAAAACTAAAGAAGAAGATGATGTTGTAAGACTTTATATCAGTCTGATACACTCAAACGACATCGTAAAGCTTAACTGCCTAAATGACGTGGCACTAGATGACATAATAACAAAACTAACTTAATTATTACAACTTAAAGGAAATAAAAAGGTGTTCTGCTGACGTGTCTTTAAACCCAAAGGTAACAAAGGATTTAAACAATCAAACGGTGCTGTTATGGCCTTCTTCGATAACTCCGGTCTTCACCCTCTGGTGTACCACTTTTAATGACATATTTATCCAATTAATTTTTATTTATCATTTAATCATAGCTTTTGAATTTTATACATGAACATAAACTTGGCAAATTCTAACCCAATCCATTAACACGACACGAACAAACCCGCATTTTTACGAGTTCGGATTTGTTTATAATGGGTTGGATTGGTAACAGATTAGCCCGTTAAAGACTCATTATGTTAACGGATCTTAACGCATTGACCCGCCAAAAAACCCTTTTAACCCGTTAAAGTTTTTTATTTTTATTATTGTCTAGACAATAATATTAAGATTGGTTTATAAGTTGAAGTAGAAGATTTAAAAATGATAGTATATTTATGATTGATGAATACTTACTCAACTATATATATATATATATATATATATTTCTTCTATCTTTTGCAGTTAAATATTAATATTTAATTTTTATATAGTTTTTTGCAAATTGTATGATTATGTTGTTTTGGTTTATTGTTAAATATTAATTTTCAAACTTTGTGGGAATGGTATTAGATGGATGTATCCTTGTGTGAAGTTATTTGATCGTTGTTTTCTGGATATGTGTAAAAATATAATGACTTTTAACCTTCTATTTTTCTTGCCCGTTTGTTGGAGTACACATAAAATTCTATGAAAAAGCTTATAATTTTAACGCAAAATACTATGTAAAAGCTTAAACTATAATTTTTGTGTGATTATTATTTGAATCATTATTATTTATCTGAATTAGGTCTTATATATTTTTTGTCTTATATTTTATTTTTTATTTTTGTGTATTTGTATGTCTAGAGCTTCATAATATTCATATGGTTGCTCCACTTTTGTTGCCATTCAAATGTTATTTTTAGGGCACAATTGATTTTGCATTTTTATTTTTGTATCTTTGTCTTCTTTTGCTATTTTAATCTACAATGAAAATGTTGTAGTACGCCGTGATTCGTCTTTTTTACTAAATTTAACAAAACACACTATGTTTTGTTATTTTTTTAATATGTATTAAGTATGTTATTTTAATTTTTATTAGTGATTTATAAAAGATTTGAGTATTATATCATTTATAATTGTGTTTTTTTATATTATCTATTAACTATTAATAAATATTTTTTTATTTTATAAAAAATAATAATTTGTAATTAAGTTTACGGTGTTAACGAGTTGGGTAATGAGTTAAACGATAATTTAATAAACGAGTTTAGATTTGCATATTTCAACACGAAAATTTAACAGGTCAGATTTGGATAAAATGTTTTTGACACAAAGCGACCCGACACGAACACGAAACGATATGATACACTGCCAGGTCTACTTAAACATAACAAATATTATATATGAAATTTAACAACTAAGATTAAAAGATAAATAAAAAATAAGTAGTTTATAATTACATTTTTTTGATAATTTAATTATCCATTAATCTTCTATTTTATTATTTAATATCAACTACTAAATTTTATATTTTAACATAAATATTATCTACTTTATATAATCTAACTTTATATATAGGATATTCTATTGCAATTTATAGCAGAGTTGAATGAATCATTTAAGATGCATGTCAAATGTCAAAAAGAGTGGAAAAGGTAACCAATTATTAGATTCCAAAGAAACAAAAAGTTAAAAAAAAAAAAAAAGGATGAAGAAGAAGAAATAAAAGCAATGGGTCTGTTTGATATGCAGGATCGAATTGGATCGGATATAGCTAACATGATTGGATCAGATTTGATTTAAGCAGGATTGGATTTCTCAAATCATGTTCTGTGTTTGGTACAGTCTCGGATTAAATAACAGGATTTGATAAACTGTATTTGGTGCAGTATCGGACTGGACTGGATTATATTTCAATTTAATAATATATTTTATATTTTATAAATTATATTTTAAAATGCAATTTTAATTGTCAATTTAAATAAATATGATATATAAAATATATTGGAATATATTTCTAATTATGAAACTTGTTGAAACATAATATTATATCATTTAGAAAATATTAAACATAATTTAATACAAATTTGTCATAATTGTTCACAACAACAGAAATAATTACTAAAATAAAAATAAAAAAATATATGAATTAACCTAATACATATGTGCTAGTATACTAATAATAGCTACTCTAATTGTGCAATCGACAATTAAACCGATGCAAAATTTAGTTTTTTATAGAAATAGCATTAAATTTTTAACGGGTTCATCAACAACAATAACAAACATCTGGAATGATAGAGAATGAATCATTACCTGAGATACCATTTTAGCCATCCAGATTTTATTTATTCAAATTTTTTCTCTGCTGAATGCTAAATGGTGGTTTTCACTGGTTTGGCACTGAATCAAGTTCCTTGCTTACAAAATGAGAACTATTTATTCTATTTTGAATTTAAATTTAAAGCTTAAAGTTCTTCACCATCTGCTGGATTATGGATAATAAGAAAAAATTCATTGATGATTTTATAATTCATTAAGTAATTCTTTTAAAGCTTCAAATTTTTATGAATTACTTATCGACTTCTACATCTTTAGTAAAGCTTATTTGCTCATTGCTATATCAAAGTCTAAAGAGATTCCTATGAAGAATTTGTTACTTGTCAAAGACATAATTGTATCCACTGCAATAGAAAGATGATCTAATAATGGTGACTAATTATTCATTTTTCATGTTTGGAAAATGCATGGTCTACATACACAATATGTTCCCTACCACATTTTCCTAGAAAATAAAGCTCTTCCATATGACACAAGTTTAAGGCCATAAATACTACAGAAAAGTAGAGCAATGAAGTTTGTTCAGGCAAGCAAACAGGGAGAATATCTCCATCAACATTCAACAACCATCAAATTACAAAAGTCTTGCAAATTCTCTATGACTAATACTATGCAGCTTTTATATCTTTCTAACAGGGAAAACCAGAACTTGGGCAAGGACAGGGCCACAAAAAGCTCCAAAGTCATCAAACTTAGTATGGTAGTTTGAGCTGTAGAATGTAATTCTGGTTCTTGCTGTAAGTGCTTTGAATATAAAACTTGCTGTCTTGGATTTTCCTAGACCTTTGGATTCAAAGGGAACTTTTAAGGTATCTTTGCCTGCAAATGCTTCAACCACCATTGATCCATGACAACCATTCTTTGCATCACCTACGGTGAATGTGAGATTGTAGGATTTGTTGGGAACTGTTCTGAGGACCTGAGCTATGGCACTTTCTCTACCTGCAAAAAGCTCTACTATGGCGTATCCAAACGGGATGTTGAAGTGTTGGAAAACAACAAAGTCAGCATACTTACCAACACAGCATAAAGATAATAACATATCCAATTTTAAAACTGAAAATTTGACAAAACAATGAACTGAAAACAAATTAATTCACAAATTGGTGCTTAAAATCATAGATTAGGAGGAATTCAGATCCTCCACTGCTTCAAATTACCCAACTATCAAATCAAGGACCTAACTTTGATGCAATAACATAGATATATAGACAAATTTCGAGACCCAAACAAAAGAGAAAATAAATTTATATACAATTGACATTATTTGCTTTTTCTTAGTGGATATTAGCAAATAATCAGTAAGTTAAACCATGGTTACCTCTTGTGGGATATACAGGTTGAAGTTCCTTAATGGCAACAGCATCCAAAAGAGGTCCACAAGCAGGGTCTTTTTGAACCCCAGGATTTTGGAATGTCACTTTAACACAGTGAGGGCTTTGAAGCCCCAAGCATAAGTGTCACCACCATTGCAGCCATAAAGTGTCTGCAAAGGAAGGTCCCCTGACTGAGAGAGCACAATGACACTCAGAATCTCATCTTGGGCACAAGTCCTTGATGCACAAAAAGTTAAAGCATAAAAAGAACCTGGTTTCACTTTAATGGTTTGTGAGATTGAGGCCTCATTTCCAAGCCTCACAGCGTGAACCCCATGAGCCACAGCAAAGTACATCCCACCAGGCTGTGGTCCACCTGAGATGTACTCCACCATGCATTTACAGCAAAATTGCTAAATAGAATGACAGCAACTAAATAGAATGGAAAATTATACAAAATTGCTTCACAGCAGCAATTTTGTACAATAGAATGGAAAATTATACAGATTATACAGATTTGCTGGCCGGTTTTACAAAAAGCAAATGAAAGCAACTAAATAGAATGGAAAATTAGACAAAACTGCTTCACAGCAGCAATTTTGTATAATTAATCAACAAACTAACAAAAAAAAATCGTTAAACCAACAAATCCAGCAACAGAACACCAATAATTTCACAGCAAATCCAGGAAAGAAAAAAAAATGTTTGACCAGACACAAACAGAGAAGGGGAAAAATCGTAACTGACCTAGGGCTCAGTTGGAACGTATCCGATGCGCAGCGGGAACGATGAACGACGGGGCTGAGCATCGGGGATGATGAGTAGGATTGGATCGCAGCGGGGAAAACTCAGCAGGGATGAGCAACGCGACTTTGCGATGTGGTAGAAATCAGAGTCGGCGAGGATGATGAGCAGGAGGATGAACAGCGGGGAAAACTGGAACGAAGAAGAGAGACCGATGGAACACAACGTGACTTTAGGATGTGCGGGGTAAAGAGAAATCCGAGTCCGATCTTCAAATCCCACGGATATACACGGGATAAGAAGATAGGCGTAAGTGGGGGAGCCAGGTTTGTATCTCCTATCCCTTTGCACGCCCAAACACCTGATAAGGAGGGAATCAGATTTCGAAATTCAATTGCCCCTTATCCGGTGTACCAAACGGGGCCAATATCTTTTCATCCGCTTTTGTGAATGTATAAATGTACCAATGTTTTAATTCCACATGTAAAAAGTAAATAAATTCCCATACAGATCTAGAAATTGATTTTTTTTTTTTTTAAAGAGATCTAAAAATTATTGTTTGCCAAAATTTGTGTACTAACATATCATCCACCATTCCAAATAGACATTTATATACAAAAGCATTTCTAGAGAATGTGAATTGCTACATATGTGATATAGAAATAGACATTATCTAAATTTATATGGCATAACTGCACAGTTAACTTAAAAATTATTCTCCAATAGTAATGTGTACAAAGATTATTTATAGTTATTAATTAATTATATATTTTATTAAGTATTTTTGGTATTTGAGCAAATCAAGTTTTTAAAGAATATTTTACTTTTTTTAGAAACTTATAAATATTTGACAGAGCCTCCAGAAGTAGACATTCACATTGACAATGTTAAGGCCATGTCAGCTCGACATTTATTATAGACATTCCCATTAGAGAGTATTTTTTCAAAATAATGTCGATATATGCTTATGTGGCATATTAATTTTAATAATCCACATTCCATTAGAAATGCTCTAATAATCATGTTCATTAAAAATTTTAAAATTGCTTTAAATACAGAGATTAAAAAATATATTTGTAATTCAATAAGTTATGAAAAGACTCACATTGATGAGTAATTAAATTTTAAATCTTAGCCATATAATCTAAGAGTTAAAGAAAAATTTGATCTTATGTCGATCTTATCTAAACATGAATTATTATTATTAGAGATATGATAACTCATTTTGTATCAACTTAATAGGTTTGAAACTCAATTAACTTCATTTAAAAGGAAAAAATAAAAGGCCGGACCGAATACCCATATATAAAGATCCAAACAGACTTATATGTGAGATAGGTCGTTAGAGATAAAATATAAAAAATATGATGAACCGTCTCTTATCAGTTTAAACTTTTGGGACCAGTAGTGATTCAACGTATATGAGTAGAAAAGGTATGCATTTCCTCATGCTCTTAATTTGCAAATAAAATAGTTTATAATCATTATTCAAAGTATATTAAAACACATGTATAATACAAACTATAATAATTAAATTTTATCAAATATTTAATTATAGGTATAGGTTTTTGAGATGAATTAGTGTGATAGATTTTAATTGCTAAAAAATACAAGTAAATATAATTATAAATTGTTACTTAATATTTATTAATAAAACTTCACTTAAATTAATTAGGTTAATTATGTGAGTTTTAAATAATGAGAAAATATGGGAAAATTGAAGAAATCGATTAAACATATGGCACTTCTCAATTTGTCTCATAATTCCATTAGAAGAAGACTCAACCAAAGTAATATGTATAATATATTTTTTTTAAATTCAATTTTTTTTTTCCGAATTAGAGAGTGAAATATTTTTCAAAATTATTTTCCTAAAGTTTACTCATTAAGAATTTTTAAAATTTCTTCAAGTTCTAAATAAGAATGATATAAACACATACAAAGCCAAACCCATCCCGATCATAATCATATATAAATGGCTTATTCTTTTGATAACAAATTGACAACGGCCAAGGCACTTGAAGGTATAACTCAGTGGTAGGAGTCATCCGAGCTTTCACATTTGCGAGTAAATGAGTTGATGTTCGAGTTTTGATAGTGCCATTTAAACTCAAAAGCTCATATCCACTTCTACCGCACAAGGATGAGGGAGTTTCTAGTGATATAGACCTTCAGTGTAGACTTTTACAGAGTTAAAAAGACATCTAAATTTGACATACTCACTAAATAACTTCTGAATCTATGACTCAACTACGGATATGTCATATTTTTTTTTACCAAAAAACAAAAAATTGACAGCGGCCAAGACCGGTCAATACTGGTCCTAGAAGACTACTTATTTATTGTCATGGCCGATCGGTCAATACTAGTTGTGGAGGACATTGACTGCACCGATGAATTTCTAGAACCGTATGGATCATCAATCAATACCTCCAAATATAATCATTCCGAAGATAAAAAGCTATTTAGGATATACGTATATATAAATATGTTTATCCCTCATTTCTTAATTTTTTTTCATTAAATTTATTGGGTATTAATTATATGTTCGTTTCTTTATTTTTATTATTAATTTATATATATATATATATATATATATTTGAATCTCATTAAAAATTACTGAAAAAAATTTTACATGCACCTCGTGCCTTTATTTTTTAGCTGAGATAAATTAAATAAACAGACGTAACATAAGATATTGTACTTAAAGAATATTAATGAGTGAAAACTTGCAGATAAAATAGGATAATATCTGTGTATCTATAGATTTGGTCCAGTAATAAAATTATTAAAAATATATTTTTAATTTAAAAATTCGAACTCTACTTCTACAATTTTTTTATTTTTCAATATGTAATAATAATAAAAAAGCCTAATTGAAAAGGACCACTGATAATCCCTTAGGTTCTGTTAAAAATTTGATGATGAAATCTCTTTTTTCAATTTAAAAATAAATAAAAATTCGATGCCTGAAAAATCAAAAGACTGTCAAAATAACAACAAAAGGGAATGAATTATTCATAAAAGAAAGGAATGAATTTCCTGAAACTTTCAGACATTAATGGGCCACAAAAAATTGTTANATTTATTTATTTATTTTCGGAAAGAAAAAGCACATACTTGATGTTTTTGGAACTGCTTTCAAAATTTAATTTTTGAAAACTAAAAAAGAGAGAAAGGAGAGGAGCTCATTTTTGACATCAACTAACTATAAAAAGAAAAAAAAAAACGACAATAGTCCTTTTGATATCCCTCTAACTGATATTTATTTTACATTAATGGGCCACAGGGCTGCCATTGTTGTTAAGCCCATAAAAGGCACATTTTTATTTATTTATTTATTTTCGAAAAGAAAAAGCACATACTTGATGTTTTTGGAACTGCTTTCAAAATTTAATTTTTGAAAACCAAAAAAGAGAGAAAGGAGAGGAGCTCATTTTTGACATCAACTAACTATAAAAAGAAAAAAAAAAACGCCAATAGTCCTTTTGATATCCCTCTAACTATGTTTAATTTTATTTTGTAGTTAGAAAATGGACTTTACAAAGAGCTATATGATGCACACAAAATTATACACAATAATAATTTAAGTATTCAATATGTTTTGGGTATAATATTAGTAAGAGATAATACAGTATAGATTTCTTAAATTTTACCTCAATTTCAAGTTATATCTAGAGATTTCAAATATTTTAGGAAATGCTATTAAAAATTAGCTTTGATTCAAAATGTTTTTTTCTCAAATGATTTTAGAATAAAAAGCCATGGCATTGATTTAATTGTCATGTGGGTCTGACACTTCCACGTCATTTAGGATCAATAAATCTTCGCCATAGGCCTGTCCAATTTCTCATCTCCAAGCCCACTTACCACTCTTTTGTCACATATTCACATGGATACAAATTGAGGTGTGTGCGGTACAAATCAGTTAAATTTTTACAAGTATAAAAATTAAAATTTTAATTTTAATAATTTTATTTAGATTTAAGTATTTTTTTTTTCTGTCTTTATCGCACGAAAAAAATAAATGTTCAGTAACGGACTTCCAATATAAATTTTTAGTGAATTAAAAAAATATTTAAATTTGACCCTGAATAATTTCTGAAACTATAACATTTAAAATAACATATGTATAAAAGGTAAATTTCAGAAATACTTTTTGCAAATTAAAAGAAAAAAAAAAACTAATTTCCAAGCACCGGGTTAGGAAGCTGGTAAAAGCGAAGTCAGCTGTAAGGAGAAAGAAAGCTGAATCATCTTGTTGGTAGAAAAAGGAATTTGATAACGAACCAAAATCGAGCGGCTAAAAAATAAAATTTGAGGAAAAAGAGACAAGCAGAGGAAGCAAAACAGAGCCATTAATGTAGTTCTCTCTACCTTCCTTTATCAGCTTCACAGCTTCCTCTATCTTTTTCCAATAAAAAAAACAAAACCAAGCTTAGCTGAAAGACTAGTAAACTTGCTGACCTCTGCAAAAGCTCTCTCGCAGCTTCTTAGCCACCAGACAAACTCTAAAACATGACACACCCTTCTTAGCCACCAGCCTAATCCCTACCTTCCTTTTTTTTTTTCCTTTTTTTTCTTTTCCCCTTATGTAAAGGGTTTTTGTTTCCATTGGAAAAGGGTTGTTTTGCACTTTTAGATTTGCTTCGATTCACAGTTCAATTTTAGCAGTTTTTGAGGTTCGTTTCAAGTTTTTATTTTTTTTCCTTATATTTTTATTTTTATTTTTTAATGAAAAGGTTCATTTCAAGTTTGGTATAAGCTGAAACTCTAATTTTTTTTTTTTCATTTAAAAAAATAAAATAAAATCAGTTAGGTGTTGCTGAAGGGACCGGTTTTCATCAAAATTTTCGCTAAACCGGACCGAACCGGACCGGTCTATCTCAATATTCTTATCATCGTGATACCTCACCCTTCGAGATTAAATCTCAGCCGTCCATATTCATTTACTCCACCCTTCCCACTCTCACTCAGCCTCAGCCGGCCTAATCTATCCCGCAACCGAAAGCCCCGATTTCTCTCCGCCGATCTCTCTCCCTCTGCGACAAGCACAATCGGCGACGGCTACCCCGAAGCATAACCGGCGACGGCTATCTGAGTCTCCGACGAACCCTTTGGGCAACCCTTCTTCTTCTTCATCTATCCTTTTTTTTTTGCTGAAATGTTCATCTAACATCTGTTCATCTACTTTTTTCAAACTGTCTCCGATGGCACACCTCTGTAGACGAACGGCACACCTCTGTCTCCGACAGTCCGACGAACCCTTCGGGTATCAATTTCAAACCTGTTCATCTTTTTTTTTTTTTGCTGAACTGTTCATCTATCACTAATAGTTTAAAATGTTCATGAATTTTTGCTGAATTTTTCATCAATTTCAAATCCTTCGGATTATTAATTACTTTAGTTTAAAATGTTTAATGTTTCCGAAAAATTTTATTGTAAAATGTTTAATGTTTCCTTTAAATTTTAACTATTAATATTTTAACTATTACTATTAATATTTCAAGATCCCCACTAAACATTAAATAGCCGAACATCTATAACTATTAAAATTATTTTGATTTTGTTATTTTTCTTTTTGGTTATTTGAATGGATCGACCAACTTTTTTTGGTTTGTGCTCCAGCTGTGTTGAATCTGTTGATTGACTAACTAAAGTGAAGACTATAAAGTGCAAATAACCGGTAAGTATTTTTCCTTCTTAGATATAATTTATTTTTTGCAAAGAATTGTAGTGAAGTTAGGCTGTGAGATTGTTTGCTGCGGAGTTGTTTAATGTTTGTGTGTGGTTATGTTGCTGCGAATTTGGGGGTTTGACATTGAGATCATGATTTTTTTTTTTTTTTCTATTTGTTTGTTATGAAATTGTGGTTAATGAATTTTTTTTATTGCTATTTGTTTATCTGGTAAATTGTTATGAAATATATAATCAATCATAAAATTTATAAGTGTTTTATAACTTATAAGCATGTTCTTGAAAATATAATCTATATACTTGCTGCTGTTTTTTTATTTTTGTTTTTTTATAATAGTCTATGCAAGGAGTGGGTTTTTGAATGTGTTTTTCAATGCTATGCATGCTTAGTTCATGACTTGTTGGATGTGTTTTTCTATTTTTTTGGATGTTTGTTTGTGAATATGTTTGATTGTTTTCAAATAGGATGGAAGAAGATCATTTAGATGAAATGAATGAAGTGGAAGAGTTTTTTGATGGGCATACTCAAGTTGAATCATTAGATGAAGGGTCTAAAAAAAGATAAGAAAGGTTCTAGTTCTAATAGGAAATCATTTGTTTGGGAACATTTTTCGGAAATGAAATCTAGTGATCCAAATAAACCTAGATGTAAGTGTAGGCATTGTAGTGTAGATTATGCATGTGATACGAAGAGGAATGGAACTAGTACATTGAGGAACCATTTGATAAATCAATGCAAAAAAGGCCCTCTGAGGAAAGATGATAAAGGTAAAAAATATTGTCTTTTGAAAAGTCCCAACTTGGTATAGATGGAAATAGCAATTTGGTTGCTACTAATGCATTTAGTGGAGATGCATGTAGGAAAGCTTGTGCTGAAACGATTGTCATTAATGATTTGCCATTACTGGCTATTCGATTTTGGAATGGTGATTCTATGTTTGGTGAGGTGGGTTTGAGCTATGGATCTTGATAAGTTTTGGATTTCTATCCCAATAATAAATATAGGATGTTCAATAAGAGATTGCTAATTTTTCATACTTCGTTCAAACTTTCAATGAGTAGGTGTTGTTGAGAACATCAGCTTCCTTTTTCCCACTTTGCTTCTTTGGGTTGCTAATAATGCATGGGAAGAAAAGGAAATAGAAATCTTAATGATTCTTGGGTCTATCTAACAATATAAAAATGTAATGGGCGCAATTACCTCCTCTACATTCGTCTATGACTACGTTCGAGTTTCACTTCACTTCACTTTACTCTTCTTTTTGAAGTAAGCAGCCAAAATAGGAAAAAAATACATCTTTCCTTTGGTTTTCTCTTTTGTGTGTGTGTGTCCCCTTTTCGTTCATGTGCTGCGTGCTAGGCGTGCTTCACTTTACTCTTCTTTTAGAGTAACCAGCAAAAAATGGAAACATTGCACCTTTGCTTTAGTTATCTCTTTCGCATTTAATATGCAAAACAGGTGCCAATTCTCTCTCCTCCCTGTCACTTGCCCATGAGATGGAAATACAAGTGTAGTTGATATTTTCAGACTGTTTGTACTTCTGGACCTGTATTTATCCTTAAGGAGGTTACTGAATTTTGTGAATGTTGATATTTTAGTGTGTTTCTGGACCTACGTTAAAAATGTAATATTGATGTTTTGAGATCAGCAAGAATGAAACTTTTTTTTTACAGTATTGGCTCTGAAAAGTAACTGCAACATTAATTCTCGAAATACTAAAAGTGATAATGTATGTCTTTTATTTTGTGCCTATAAAATTGTGTGAGATGAGAACTATTGAAAGTTGAATTGGAGTGAAAGAAGATTGTTTTTGGTTTAATACTCACTTCAGTATAGTTAATTTTTTTTTGGTATTACAAAAAAATTTGTTAATTTTAATATTAATTTGTATTATACTTTTGGTATTATTAATTTTTTTGTTGCAATTACACTATATACATTGCATGTATCTGTACTATAATGTAACTTATTTATTCTAAGTTGGAAGTATGTTTTTCAAAATAAAAATAAAAAATTATTTTATTTGTTTAATTTTGTTGTTTAATCATCTTTATCGTTTAATTTTAATTTAGGTAATTGTTGGACCGTGGCAACAGTTTGATTGTGTATCAATGTTGTATCTTAAAATCAAAGGAACAAAAATAGAGCCTTCAGCCCAACACTTGGTGGACTTTGTTCCTAGAAAAGAAACACAACTTCGAAAGCTCTTAATTATATTATTAGTAATGCACTTACATATGAAAACATATAGCGTATCAAGGGTGTCGACCACCTCCAATATCAAAGCCAATGATAATTGAATAATTTATTTATATTATATTTATTAACAAAAAAATAATATTATTTTTAATTCATGTACGTATTTACATTCTAACTAATACTTTGTAATATTTTTTATGCAGTCACATATTTGATTCGCTAAGTGGCTATGATATTTCTGAAGAACATAGGTGCAATTCAAACAGCTCTGAATGATGGCCCAGTTATCATAGCCATGAAAGTTGATGTTCCATTAGTTCTCTTTGTTTTGGGCTTCAAGTGAGGCGCAGCTGACGCAACTTTAAACTTTTGAGTTGTTGACCAAAAATCAATACCCATAAAATAAAAAAACATCATCTGTAGTTTTGCAACTCTCTGAAAAAAGCATGCGAGCTGTGACTTCTCTCTTACAACGTTGCTTCATTCAGGCAATATGTCGAACAGTTTCTGGCCCATATTTGTCTCGCACTCATCTCCCATCTTCCTTCACCTTTCTCTGCACTCAAACGCCTAATAGTATTACCCAGTTAGACTCAAAACAACAAGAACCCGGATCCTGCTTGTCTTATAGAATTGAGAAGCTGCCAAAAGATGAACCAGTTCGGTATGCTTTTCAGAGCTGGATGGGAGATGGCTTTCCCATTCATAGAGGTGACATTTTCCATGCCATTAACCGTCTCAGGAAGCTCATGATGAACAAGCGTGCTCTCGAGGTGACTCTCTCTCTCTCCCCTTTAGCGCGTAAAGGCTGCATTTTGTTCGATTCGATAATTAATGGGTAGGGTGAAATATGTTATTTCTGGTTTATCCGAAATGTAGATATAAATTATTAGATGAAATTAATGGTGTTGTCTTGTGTTAGAAAGTATACCGTGTCGAGAGCTTTGATATTAATAGTTTCATTGCTATGTAAAATTAATTCTGATTGCATAAATGAATATGTGAATAAGACTATTTTGCTTATTTCTGAATTACCAATTGTAATTTGTGTATTAGCGTAGCATCCCCTCACTTCATTTTGCATTGTATTGCCTCCTGGATTAGCCACATTTAAGTTGATTCAGTAGAGTATAAAAGCATGATTGATTATGGTGTTAAAGCTGATTTATTACTTTTCAGGTAATGGAATGGGTAATCAGAGAGAGGCCTTATAGGTCAATGGAACTTGACTACTCTTATCTGTTGGAATTTACTACTAAGCTCCATGGAATATCACAAGGTGAGAAACTCTTTTCATGTGTTCCTTCAGAGTTTCAGAGTGAGCTCCTTTACAACAATCTTGTGATTGCATGCTTGGATAGAGGCACATTACGGCTTCCACTTGCGTACATGAGGAAAATGAGGGAACTGGGTCATCCTATCTCATACTTGGTTTTCAACCGCCTTATAATCCTTCATTCCTCCTCGAGGCGTAAAAAGTCAATCCCAAAAATTCTCACTCAAATGAAGGCTGATAAAGTCCCCCTACATGTCTCCACCTACAATATTCTTATGAAAGTAGAAGCGAACGAGCACGATATTGAAGGACTGATGAAGATATTCATTGATATGAAGAGAGCAAGTGTTGAACCAAATGAAATATCTTATTGCATTATTGCTACCACACATGCCGTTGCTAGGTTGTATACTGTTGCTGAAGCCTATATTGATGCTCTAGAGAAGTCCATTACTGGGAATAATTGGTCAACACTTGATGTCTTAGTTATGCTGTATGGATGTTTGGGAAAGGGGAAGGAGCTAGAGAGAACATGGGGAGTTGTGCAAGATCTCCCGCATGTTAGGTCTAAAAGTTATGTGCTGGCAATTGAAGCATTTGGTAGAATTGGTCAGGTGAGTCGAGCTGAAGAACTTTGGCTGGAAATGAAGTCAAGAAAAGGGTTGAAATCCACTGAGCAGTTCAATTCTATAATATCTGTTTATTGCAAGCATGGTCATATAAAAAAAGCATCTGAACTTTTCAGAGAAATTGGAAAAAATGGGTGCAAACCGAATGCAATTACTTTTAGACATGTTGCATTGGGTTGCATGAGAGCAGGATTGGTGGAGGAAGCTGTGAAAACTCTAGACATGGGGATGGATATGACGACAACTAAAGTGATCCGGAATTCAACCCCATGGTTGGAGACTACTTTATCAATAATTGAGATGTTTGCAGAAAAGGGTGATGTGGGGAACGCAGAGAAGTTGTATGAAGAACTTAGAAAGGCCAAGTATACCAGGCATACTTTTGTATGTAACGCTTTAATTAAGGCTTATGTGAAGGCCAAGATATATGATTCAAATCTTTTAAAGAGGATGATCTTAGGAGGAGCTAGGCCAGATGCTGAGACATATAGCCTAATGAAACTTGCTGAGCAATTTCGGACTTGATTTTAATAAACTACAGTTGGTAAGTTGCTCTTGTTCATTTTTATTGATCTTTTTGTATATGAAGAATTGTTATCAATTTTGTAAAAGAATTATAGATGCAAGAGTATTGTAAACTTTGAGGATCATCTGGTATATAATGGAGATATTTAAACAACAATAAAAATTCTCTCCCGTTTTTGGGCACACATGCCATTACAAACTTACATTGCATTACTAATAACTCAATTCACCTCTTGTTTATTTGTAATTCACCCCCCTTGCTCACAACTTTAACTATCTTTTAGAACATGCTGTCTTTCAATATTGATTTCAAGTATAATTGGAAATGGAAAGTAATTCTACTCTGTAAAAATTATTCTATATGAATCTCTATTGATGTTTAGGGAACATTTGGTTGTTCAATATTGGGGAGAGAGAGAAAGAGAGGAAATTAATACTTCTCAAACCGGCTAGCCTAGTCTGAACTAGGTGTGGGCATTTTGAATGAAAATGTCTATTGATGAATGTCTGTTTTTAATTTCCATTTTTCTCTGTTTCTTCTTTTAGCTTTAATTATGTTTGTTCTTTCTTATTTTTATGAAGGTGTAGTTTATGCTCTGAAATTGAAGGATCAATGATCGTGTCTGAATCGTATTGAAATTTCACAGATTGGGATTTTCTTACTCTGTTTAGTGTTTGAATTATAACATGGAACCGAAAACTTTTGATCCCGATTACCCTTTTAAGCGAGCATTAAATGCATCATAGCTCTGCACTTAGAAGTTCATATGGGTCACATTTTAAGGATATGATATGATTATCACGCTTTCACAGTGTAGGGGATAATTTGTATTTCCAGGATATGGGTGCATATTAATCGAGAAGCCCATTGTGAATTTTGTGTAAATCATCAAATAAAATAATAGGGCTTGATTTGTGTTTAAATTTTGTGACAGAATGGGACAACTGACGAGGTGAAAAAGGTTGTAACCTTTTTAAATGAGGCTGACGTTCCATCGGAAGATATTGTGGGTAAGTTTGAGTGACCTAGTTCTATGATTTGTTTGTTCACAAGTGGATTTTTCTTTTTTGTAATATTTTCCTCTTTTTCACTTTTCCCACTTGTTTGTTTTAGT
>QANX01006057.1:0-35683 GCA_003254975.1 Ochetophila trinervis
ATTTTCAGTAATTACGAAAATATCCCAATATTTTCGAAAATTAAAAAATGCCCTTAACGGCAAAAATCTCCAAAATTTGAATTACTCCGTCTCAAGTCCGATTTCAACAAACTTTATACCGAAACGAAATTGAAGATGCAAGGAACGAGAAACTACCTTCAATTTAAAGATTCGTTGTAGCAATTGATCGGAATCGATCCCGGAAGATCGGACCGCAACCGGAATTGGGCGTTTCCAAATCCGACCGAAATTGGGTCAAATTGACTGGACAGCAAGCTTGCCCACGACCCCCGGAACGCGTTGGGACGGGAGGTGAGCAACCACTCGCCGGCGGTGGAGCAAAACGGCGGCGGCGCGTGAGGCTCGGTCACGGCGGCGCGTGGGCGGCGCGTGGGGCGCGTGTGGTGGTCGTCGGAGCTCGGGAAAGTGCAGATCTGGTCGCCGGCGTGTTCTGAAGCTCGTGGTGGTGGCTGTGTTGTGCCACTCGCCGGCGATAGGAGCAGATCTAGCCGGAAAGGTGACTGCCTCGGGCTGGTTTTTCCGAGACTTTGCGGCGGTTTTCCAGCGTGCTCCGGGAGTTTCCGGCGTCAAACTTGGTACCAAAAAGTAGATCATCGCACCAGCTTTCCAACGATACCAAGAACTCTCCTTAACTCCACCGGAACAATGAGATATGGCCGGCCAAAGGTGGTGTCGCGACTGTTCAAACTGTTCACGAGCTCTCGGTTTTGTTGCGATTTCCGGCGATCCAGGTGGTTTCACGACGAACCACCGGTGGGGAAAGGAAGAGGAGGTTGCCGGCTTCAAGTTTCATGTTGGAGCCGGTCCGATCCGGTGACAGAAACAGCCGTTACCGGCGAAAGAAATGAGGCGCGGGGGTGAGGAGGTTGCCGGCTTCAAGTTTGGTGTTGGAGCCGGTCCGATCTGGTGGCGGAAACGGCAGTTACCGGCGGAAGAAAGGAGGCGCGGGGGTGGCGGAAGTGACGCGGGTAAGGTCTGGAAATTTCCAGACTTGGCCAAAATTTAAGGATGCAGACAGGGGCATTTTCGTCCTTTTAAGTCCAGTCTCAACCAAATTACCAAATTGCCACTCACACAAATTTAACTATAACTTTTCGGTCTTAACTCCGAATCGAGCGTGCTGCTAGTCTACGAACTCGTATCGACTAGCTCTACACAACGGTACCCCGGTCAAAACCATAGCACACTCACACAAAAAGTCAACTCCGAGCCCACTAAAAGTCAAACTGGTCAAACTTGAAAATTTTATTATTTTTCTCGAAACGGGATGTTACAGATAATTTCGTTGGCGACTTCAACGCTGAAACTTTTACCGTCTTGCTTTCATTGTCTCTTTGAGAGGGTTGCTTAACTTTTGCTATTGATACTAGTGGAAGAGGGTAAAAGGTGGTAAAATCAAATGGAAAAGGTGGAAAATATTGTGGGAGAAGAAGGCTTGAGTTTTTAAAATTTTTTTTTAAACTAAGAGATAATATGGACAATTTGAATTTAGACTGCTGATGTAGTAAACAACAATCATTAAAACAAAAAAATATAGTCATTTTTCATTATTTTAGCTTAAAAATGAGCATCGTAAAAAAATTTCAATACAAATGTAAGATAATGAAAGAAAGCCCAGTTGCTCAATTTGCAACGTATCATAAAACAACCCAAACAAATCCATATAGATTAAAGTGGATTTCTTAATTTTGTATCCAGCAAAGATTAAACTTTTATTCCAAAAATATACTCACAAGGATTTTACCTATGAGTACAAGATAGATGTGTAAAAATGAGCCGGGTTGCACGAGCACGACACATTAAAATTGACCACAGCACTAGCACGACACATTACGAATCGTGTTATGTCGAACATGAAGTACATAATGGACTGTGCCTGGCACGTGACAAGCCAGGCACGGCATGGACATGTGACAAACCAAATATGTGACAAGCATGGCATAGCTTGGCACGACACAAGCACGTGACAAGCCACATAGATTTACATGCTAACAATTTAGCAAAATACAAACTTTGCACAATCTAAACAATACTAAATAATATATCATATATAATATAAAATTTATTGTATAAAAATTTATTTTACAGTAATAGACTCTGTGAAATTACTCTATTAAAATATTTACATGGAAACAAATAAATTTATTGAAATTATTTCAATTTTTTTAAATATAGTAAATGATATAATTTAATCATATAGTAAATTATCGAATATTGGATCCACGAAGAAAAATGTTAATTCTATACTTATTAAATTGTCTTATATGCATAAAAGACTGGAAAAATGAAAGATCTAAAACTCAAAATTAGAAAAACAACTTAGTTGAATATTTTTCAAATGTAGATTTAAATTCGAATATTATTTTAAAATAAAATATATAAAATAAAACTATTAATATTTTTAGTCTTAAATACTTATTATATTATTTATCAATTAAAAAATAAAATATATTATATAATTTTTAATTTAATTTATTTTAACACAATTATATATTTTTTATTATAAAAAATATATAAAATAAAATTGACACGGACATAAATACGGATACTATCTGTATTTAAGATAATTACAATATATATCTAGCACGAATACAACATAAACAAGTAAGTAAGTAGACCCATAACACGTTTAACAGAGTATAAAAATTAAATAGATTAACATGAATATAATACAAAAAAATAAATAGATTAGTAAAAATACAGCATAAAAACAAATAAACGGATTTTTAGAAAGATCATACCCGCACATCACATCCACTTTACACCTCTGGTACAATAGGACCTCACTAGCTCTCAAAAAGAAAAGTAAAACAATACAGAACATTTGTGTAGGGCAAACGGGCAAAGGACCCGCACACACCACAAGCACAAAGCAGAAGAAAGAAGAAAGCTTTTAAAAGCAGAGAGAGAGAGAGAGAGAACAGGTCCTTTCTCTGCTTCAGAGACTATTTTGGGCGGACAAACAGGGATTAGGAGGGACAGAGTTCAACCAACCAACAAAACGTATAGAAAAAGAAAACAAAAAGCGAAAAATGGCAAAGAGGAGGCATAAGACGGAGAAGAACCAGAAGAACCAGAAGTACCAGAAGTACCAGAAGAACCCTAAGCCGCCTAAGATTGCTGAAGACAAGATGATCCGAATAACCCAGACGCTGGAAAAGTTCCGCGAGTCCAGTGATGAAGGTAACAACTTTTTTAAGTAATGCTCTGAGTGGATTGCCTTTTTTCCTCTTCTGGGTATTGGTGATTTTTTTTTTACATTTTCTTTTGCTATATTTCGTTTACTTTTGTAGCTTTTTTAAAAAAAAAAAAAAAAATACAGNTTTTTTAAAAAAAAAAAAAATACAGAAACTGACTGTATAACTGATTCAATTGCCTAAAACTTTGATGGAAAGTGTCATTGTAGATTGGCAAAACCCTAAAGGTGTTTGTTTTTTACTAACATTTCATGGGGACTAGTTTGGTTTGGTTATTAGTGTCGGAAAACAAAGAAATTTGTTTTTATTTTGTTTATTATTTTATTCTTGCATAATGCTAGTGAGTAGACATGACTGGGAAAAATGCAAAGAAAGAGGGGGGAGAGGATAACGCTGACTTGCTTTTTCATTGTTTTCGCCTTTTGGGCTGAATGCTTAACTACTTCTAGTTTTTCTTTAGTTGCTTATGTCCAAAGTTGTAAATATTACATATATTTGATAAGTAAGTTGTTTAACAAAACTTACATACTAATATGTGAATTTGCTTGCAGTGTTCACATTTGAGGCCGACCTATCAAATAATGATCGTGCTGTAGCACATTCATTATGCAGGAAAATGGGTATGAAATCCAAGAGCTCTGGGTGAGTGCTGGCTATTGAGGCTCGCTATGAGTTTGCTTATGTTATATTTGAACTTACATAATCTTAAATGCTGATTCTTTCCATCGTACTTCTAATATGACAAACTGTATGGATGGTTTGGTTTAGTTAAGCTTTCCCTATTATATTTCTTATTGTGAGTATGAATTTTATATAGGGGTGCAAAGGGCAGGCGTCTATCTGTCTACAAAGTTAAAAAGAAGGTCAATGATAACGAGTCGCCACAGCTCCCTAATGTATCATTTTCTGATGGGGCAAAAGAGGTGTTACAGAGTTTATTTACGCATTACCCACCTGATGATGGAGAAGAGGGAAAAGAAATGGATGGAAAAAATGGTGAAAAGGTTTATGATTTACACCGGAAGAAAGATGGTATTTTTGGTAAGCCCTTCATGAGCAAGGCAGAAATTGCAAAGAAAGTGGAATCACATGCTTCTAGAATCGAGAACGTTTCAAGCTCGAAACAGGTTTCTAAGTTATTAGATTTTGCTCCTTTAGTTCTGTTAGAAATAGTTTTTTGGTTAAAGCTTTTTAGTACTCAGGATGAATGTTTTTGTGATTTTATGTGCCATGCAGATTAATGAAGCAAGGTCTAAGCTTCCAATTGCAGCCTTTAGGGATGTGATTACAGCAACAATTGAATCTCACCAGGTCATTCTTGCTTGAAATTTTTATCTACTTAATCCTCATATGATTATGCATCATTAATTGTTGATGGTCATGAATATAAGTTAGAATGTCCTTGTCTCAGCATGGTGAGTTTGGTATTTGTTATCATAAAACTGTTGGTGTGCTTATTTATGCTGTGATTGGGTGAACAGATTTCCAGCATAGTACACGTGACTCATTGTTGTTTTGTGTTCAAATCAGGTAGTACTCGTATCTGGTGAGACTGGGTGTGGAAAGACCACGCAGGTTATCATCTGTTTTCTTTTTTCTTTTTTTGGGTCTCGTTATGGTATATTTTTAACAGCCTGTATAAAAATGTATTAAATGGCTTCTTTTCTCTTTTTGTCAAATTATTCATCCAGTTAGTTCATTCAAGTAGATATTTCTGTGTATTTGTTTATCTGAAATTTGCAGTAAAGTGTTTAATTATTGTAGAAAATATTTTGTTTATTTATTTGCACAGTTTAGGTATTAGACAAATCCAGTTGTCCAAATTAAAAATAAGTAAAGTTTAATAATTACTTAATAATGAAATTGTTAAGATGAAACAGTTACATCTAGACTAACCTAACACTATTTCTAAAGTTGTTGCCTATTTGTTTTTGTTTATAATGTTTTAATACAAGTTAAAATAAGATAATAAGATTAATACATCTGCACATTGTTTTTCATAAATTATGAATTAATTTAACACATTTTATCTGGATGGAAAAGCTAAAACTTCTGACTTCTATCTGAATAGGAAAACATCTTACTGCCTTTTCTAAATTTCTTTGCTTAAAATAACCTTCTCAGTTCTTAGATTTACCTATTTCATTTCTTTCTCTCTCATACAAAAGAAAACCCCAACGAATCCTCTCTATCGTGCTCCTTATTTTTGCCAGATTATTCTTCATTTTTCCTATCTTCATTTCTTGTTCTCAATCTTACCCCTGTTTCATACGATTCCTATCGTAAATGCTGTGACCACCATTTACTGAACGTTTGGTAAATTGGTAAACAAGAAAATTCAACCCTCTGTGCATGTGGGATTAACTATGTTATCTTAGTGAGTTTTATTAGAAAAAATACATGGTTATGGACAATAGGATTCCAAACTGTTGGCACATGGCATATTATAAATTTTTATACAAAATTCGTTTTAGATGAGTGAAATATTATTATGAAGAAGACAATGGAAAAAGAAGAAGATGGGTTCTTTGTTGCATTCAAATCTTTCTTGCTCTAGTTAAAAGTTAAGATCCTGTAATTGGAAGAAAAACCTAATATCTCTTTCTATCTCTCTGTCTATATGTATATATTTTACAAAATATTATTTACATTGTTAATAAATTCCTGCATGGAAATGCACACATGGCGTGATGTGTACATACTATAGTTTGTACAATGGGTGGCATAAATGGTTGGATGCATGTAAAATAAGAGGAGCTGTTTATTTATAGACTAGTTATGTATTTTGCATGGGGTCACCTTATATAATAGTCTCTTCATTTTTGTATCAACATTTTTGAAAATTTTGACAAACTTTGCAGTAGTACTACCACTTTATTGTTATAAGCTTATGATGCTGCTATACTAGCACTTATTAGTCTTTCGTTTGGGAAAATTCAATAAGCTTTTCAATTTTCTAGATTTTAGCTTAACGCTTTCAATTAATTGATAGCAGGTAATCATTTAATCAAATCTTAAGCAATTTCTACGGCCATTGTTGTTGACATGTGTTATTTTGAATATGTTTCAGGTCCCACAATATCTTTTGGACTATATGTGGGGTAAGGGCAGGGCATGTAAAATAGTATGTACGCAACCTCGGCGTATCTCAGCCTTATCAGGTTTCTACTCTTCTTTATGCTTGATAATTTCTGAGTTTTAATGGTTAAGCATTCCTTATTTGCAAAGTTTTTTAATTTCTGGAATTTTTATGTCTAGTTGCTGAGAGAATCTCTTTCGAAAGAGGACAATACATTGGAATTGATGTCGGATACAAGGTAATAATAGGCTAGTTTTGCCTCCTTTAAGTTATATATAGTAAACCATAAAATGATTTGGTTGGACATTGTTAAAGTTGAAAAAATTATTTAGTAAACAGCCTCATATATTTCAATTATTTCTTTGATAAATCTGATATGTGGGAGGGCACTAAAAATTATTACAAATCAGAATCAGAAAAATCCATTTAATCTTGGTATAAAATAAATTATGTTTCAGTTATAGTTATTGCTGTGCATTAGTGTTAGGGCATTTTACTGTTCCCTTCTTTTTAGAAAATTTTGGTTGGTTTGATTCTTTGGAAATGTAACCTCTAAGATTGATGACTGAAAAAAAAATGAAGAGATATTTTAATCCTTACCAATGTGATCCTATTAGTCCATAGTCTTTCTGTTGGTTACAAGAGCTTTATTTAATGGTGAAAGATGGAATTTCTTATTATAATTAACATGCACATACGTCAGTATGAAGTACTAAAGCTGGGGTTAGAAAACTGAGATTTGAGAAGTTAACAATACTATTCCCCAGCAATTGTGAATTTGCAAACTAAAGTCAATGCAGTGAAATTTCCTTTATATTCTAAGTATACCATTGCTATTGCTGACTTGCATCTTTATTACAATGCTAGATACGGTTGGAGAGTAAAGGTGGGAGGCACTCATCAATTGTGTTCTGCACAAATGGGGTTCTGTTGAGGGTTCTAATTGCTAAAGCTTCCAAGAAACATAAAAAGCTTGATCCTTGTGACATAACTCACATTATTGTGGTAATATCACTTAACATTTGAATAGTGCAGTGATGTTGGCTCAGCATATATGGCTCTAGTCTTTTATTAGCTTTTAAGAAACTATGTCGTTTTATGGCTTTAGTTGATTTTATTGTCTTGTTAATATGACTGTTAAAACGAGCGTTTTAAGGAATGCGTCCGAGTATATAGCTTGGAGAGTGAGAGAGAGAGAGAGAGAGGGAATTTTTGGAATTATAATCTTTGAGGATAATTTTGATTGAAAACTCTTTTGTAGAATCGGATTGTTCAGGATCTTTTAAATCTTCCTACACCATTAAATCTTTCAAATTTCAATATCGTCCAGGCTCCATGAAGTCCACTTGTTGGTTGTAATCCATTCATTCCCTGGATTTTAGTTCAGTATCTTTTAGATCTTCCTACACCATTAAATCTTTCAAATTTCAATATCTTCCAGGCTCCATGAAGTCCAATTGTTGGTTATAAGCTCAAATTTGTACTTCTTTATGGAAAAGGTTATTCTTGGTCAAATTAGTATCTAGGCATGCACACATTGCATAGTCCATTATGATATAAGCTAACTGGATCATAATTTATCTGTATCATGTCCTTAACTCAAGCCTACCACCATCACCTGTTGTCCTTTCAAGTATCCTCGAGCATATATAGAGTACACTACTGAAAGTAGTTATGGCAGCATTTTATCTGAACCTGAGGATTTTGTGGAGATAACTGAAAGGAGTGGCTATTCAAATTTAAAGGAAAAGGTTAAAGAAGTGACTTCATTAGCTGGCTAACATTAAATAGGACTGGTGGGTGATGCATGACATTCTGGAAAATATAAACATTTTATTTAAGGGGGATTTTTTTCCTCCTTTTCTTTTCTGGGTTGGGCGTGGGTGGTCGTTGGGTGGGTTGGTTATGATTAATGAGGTAACATAGTATTTCTGATGACCATAATTTATAATTAAGCAGGTTGGGCTTTCTAAAATGTCTTGGACCCTGTCAAAGTTAATTTGAATGATTAGATAATTGTATTCGATTACTTTATCTTCAATGTATAGATTATTATATGTATATATACAATATATATCCTTTATTAGTTTATTTGCATTTTTTGTAATTACTTTAATAGGATACTTCTCATTTGTACTTTTTTTTTTTGGTAGATACTTCTCATTTGTACTTTACCTTTGGTTATGTAAATAAAAAACAGGGATTAGTTTATAAAATTGATTTTGAAATAGCTTATGATAATGTAAGATTGGATTTTTGTGGATTTAGTACTTGAAAATAAAGGTTTTGGGTCTAGGTGGAGCAAATGGATAAGGGGCTGTCTTAGTTTGGCTTCCTTTTCTATTGTGATTAATGGAAGCCCGAAAGTGAGGTTTGGTGCTTCAAGAGGATTGAGGCAAGGAGATTCATTATCTCCTTTTTTGTTTACTCTTGTTGTGGATTTCCTTAGTAGGATTATGGATAAGGCTGTTAGTAATAATGTTGTTGAGGGTTTTAAAGTAGGAAGTGAGAAAATATGAGCTTCATTTATAATTTGCGGATGATACTTTATTCTTTTTGAATAATTCTTTGGAGAATTTTGAAAATGTGGATGCTATTTTAAAGTTTATTAATTTTTGCTCGGGACTTAAGATCTATATGGGAGAGATTACTATTGTAGGAATTAATGTGGATCCAAGTCTAGTACAAGATATTGCTAGGCGTTTAGGGTATGAAGTGAGAGAGTGTCCTATAAAGTACTTAGGTCTTCCTTTGTGTGGGAATCCTCTTTCTATGGAGTTTTGGAATCTAGTGATAGAGAAAGTAGCCAAGAGGCTAGACAGTTGGAAAAAAGGCTTCTTTTTTTTTTTTTTAAAAGAAAATTTATCAAGAGGAGGTAGATTAACTCTTATTCTTTATGTTTTGGAAAGTATCCCTCTATACTATATGTCTTATCCTTAGCATGCCAAAATCTGTTTTTAAAATCTTAGAAAAATTGATGAGACAGTTTTTATGGGATGGCAAGAGGGAGGGAAAGTTGATAATTCATTTGCTTGGGATTTGGTTGTCAAAAGTAAGGCTAGGGGTGGACCTGGGATTGAAAATTTGAAAAAAAAGAAAAAGAATATTGCTTTACTTGTAATTGGCTTTGGAACAAAATTCTTTACGGGGCATGGTTGTTAGAAGCAAATATGGTTTACATCCTCATGGCTTGGATTCGAACTTAGTTACTAGACGTTCCTTTAGAAATCCATGGAAATTTATATCTTAGGGATTTGATTCCTTTTTTTTAGATTTGTTAAGTGGGAAGAGGCAATAAAATATGCTTTTGAGAAGATGTGTGGCAAGGTGATCAGCCTTTTGCTGTCATTTTTCCAAGACTTTTCAGATTTTCCACTACTCATAATACTTTCATTTCAGATGTTTGTTCTCTGTCCTTAATCATGTGAGCAATTGGAATTTTTCCTTTAGAAAATAGTTGAATGACAGAGAAATTGAAGATCTGAGTTCTTTGTTAGGTGTTTTAGTAAATTTTTGTATCTATCCTTTAGCTTTTGACAAAAGAAAATGGTCGTTTGATTCTTCGGGCTTTTCGTGCAAATCTTATTTCCATGCTATCATGGATAGTGGTGAAAATTTGTTTTTGAGCCTCTGGACTTTATTTGGAAATCAAATGTTCCTTATAGTGTAAAAGTCTTTGCTTGGCTGGTTTTTCATAGAAAGTTAAATACCTCTGAAGTGCTTAAGAGGAAAAATCCATACTGGGCTATCTCACCATCCTGGTTTGTTATGTGTAAAGACTAAAGAGGAAGGAGAAACAATAGCATTTACAAGAAGTTTGTGGATTAGATTGTTACAAGAAGCTGGGTTTTATTGGGTGTTTCCTAAATTTTGTGGGGCATTGATGGTGGAAAAACTAATTAGTTTTGGTACTAATAACTTGGCCACCAAGGTGATGTGGAAGTCTGTTGTTTTATCTTTTCTGTTGGTAATTTGGATTGAAAGAAATAATAGAATATTTGGAGACAAAGTGATGAGAAAAGATCTTTTTGAGAAAGCTAAATACTTAGCAGCTTTGTGGGCCTCTACAGATAAAACTTTCAAAGATTTCCCTTTTTCCTTGATTGCTCTAAATTGGAAAGATGTCACTGGTTGTTGATGTCTTTATAAGTCTTTTATATGGCCCTAATGTTATTGTTACTGTTCTGTTCTGTTATTTTATTTTTTATTTTATTATGTCTTTTATTTTATTTTTTTAGAATTTCTTAGCCTCTCCTTTACCTTTTGTATTGGTTTTCTATCAATGAATGGCTGTTTCTTATCAAAATAAAATAAAATTTGTAGGATGAGATTCATGAAAGGGATCGTTTCTCTGATTTCATGCTGGCAATTATAAGGTATACTATACTTTAGAACTGATCTATCCTTGTCAAATTGCTTGCTTGCTTTAATTAAAATGGCTGTATACTAGGTTATGGCATGTTTAGGAGCATGTATTGAAATTTCTTTACTATGGAGAAAGCTAATCATCAAAAATTAGTTTTCAGTATCGAATTGAGAATCCGCTTTTCTTTAAGCAGGGCAATACTTTCTATTTATAATGCAAACTGATATACTTACAGAAAATAATATGAACTTTTGTGACTAATTTTATCTAATTTTTTGCAACTAATGTGCAGAGACATGCTTCCTTCATATCCTCATCTACGTCTGGTTTGTTTGAAACCCTACTTACTGTTTGTATTTTTGGCATATGAATTTCTTTTTTGGACTTCCAGTTTATTAGTTTTGATGTATGCTATGAGATGATGTCCTTGCCATTTGATATATACTTCAACAGATACTAATGAGTGCAACCCTTGACGCTGAGCGGTTTTCGCAGTATTTTGATGGCTGCCCTATTATCCATGTCCCTGGGTTCACTTACCCTGTAATGACTTTAAAAATAGATTTTTCAATTTGTTTGCATTATGTTGAAATCCAATTCTAATATCTTAATATTGTTTTTTCAGGTCAAAGCTTTCTATTTGGAGGATGTACTTTCTATCCTTAGATCACCAGAAAATAATCACCTTGGTAATACTATATTATCTGTCCCAATTGAAGAATCTAAGTTAACAGAGGAAGATAAACTTGCTTTAGATGAAGCTATAGATTTGGCATGGTCAAATGATGAGTTTGATCCTCTTCTAGAATTGGTTTCTTCTGAGGGAACACTAAAAGTATTTAATTACCAGCATTCATCATCTGGACTTACAGCATTAATGGTCTTTGCTCGGAAGGGCAGAGTTGGAGATGTTTGCATGCTTCTATCTTTTGGTGCAGACTGCCGATTACAGGCCAAGGATGGAACAACTGCAATGGAGGGGGCTGAACGAGATGGCCAGCAAGAAACTGCTGAAATATTAAAAAAACATATGGAAAGTCAATTTTCTGACTCCATAGAAGAACAACAGTTACTTGATAAATATTTTGCAGAAATCAATCCTGAATTCATTGATGATGTTCTTATAGAGAAGTTATTAATTAAAATATGTACTGATTCAGAAGATGGAGCTATCCTTGTTTTCCTTCCTGGGTGGGATGATATACATAAAATTCGTGAGAGATTACTTATGAACCCACTTTTTAATGATGAATCCAAATTTGTCATAATATCTCTTCATTCTAAGGTTCCATCTATGGAGCAAAAGAAGGCTTTCAAGCGTCCACCTCATGGCTGCCGCAAAATTGTTCTTTCAACCAACATTGCAGAAACTGCTGTTACTATTGATGATGTTGTTTATGTTATAGACAGTGGTCGAATGAAAGAAAAAAGCTATGATCCTTATAATAATGTATCAACTCTTCAATCTTCTTGGGTCTCAAAGGCTAGTGCCAAGCAGCGACAGGGACGTGCAGGTCGCTGTCAGCCTGGAATCTGTTATCATCTTTATTCTAAACTTCGAGCTGCTTCTGCACCAGACTTTCAAGTTCCTGAACTTAAGAGGATGCCTATTGAGGAAGTTTGTCTACAGGTACTCGTTCCCTGACTATTTCTGAGATTAAGTTAACAAGACTGCTGAACCATGGATTTAATTAAGTGAATCTATTCTGTGTAATTTTGATGAAGTGCAACTCTATTATTCCCCTATTTGTGCTGAGCTTAAAAATAGATGTGACGTTATGCTTTTGATGGAAAGAGAAAAGAAGGAAAGTAGCACAAAGATATAAAGAATTTAACATCATAACTTTTAATGTCAAAAGTTGTCATCCCAAAAATAATACAGGAATTGTCAATAGTTGTGCCCAACATCATTTCTAAATGATATTATAATCTTTTAAGCTGAAGAATAAGTTGGTCAAAATTTGACTGAATGATGGATAGTAAAGTGGTACAAATGCATGTCTTGTTCAAAGGAGTAAAGAACAATTGTTCATGGTATTTCATTTGCAATGATAATTATTATAAATTATGGCTATTGAAAACTAAATAGCTTCTCACTTTCCGTACTTTTCTATAGTTTAGGGGTTACTTGTAAGGTTAGTGGGTCAATTGTTACTGGTTATATGTTTAAGGGAGTTTTATGTAGTTTTCCCTTTAAGCAAACATCCCAATTGTGCGTACATATATCTATTGTCTCTAGTGGATTCTTAACTCCAAGTTTGGGTCTTAAAAATGTATGAATTTTCTTGCTTGATGAACTTTGTGTGTAGAGTAAGATGGTCTCTGCAGTATTGTGTGTAAAGTACTAAATTTTGTGATGTATTAGTCTGCTGCTTGATGGTGTTTTATATTGACAGGTGAAGTTACTTGATCCAGATTGCAAGATAGATGATTTCTTGCAGAAGACACTGGATCCTCCAGTTTCTGAGTCTATTCAAAATGCTATTGCTGTTCTTCAAGATATTGGGGCTTTGTCTCATGATGAAAAACTTACAGAACTTGGGGAGAAGCTGGGTTCTCTGCCTGTTCATCCATTAACGAGCAAAATGCTTTTCTTTGCCATATTAATGAATTGCCTTGATCCTGCATTGACTCTGGCATGTGCTGCTGGCTACAGAGATCCATTTACTCTTCCAATGTTTCCTAATGAAAAGAAGAAAGCAGCTGCTGCAAAATCAGAGCTTGCTTTATTGTATGGTGGGCTCAGTGATCAGCTAGCAGTTATAGCTGCATTTGAGTGCTGGAAGAATGCCAAGGAAAGGGGCAAAGAGGCATGGTTTTGTTCTCAGTATTTTGTCTCTGCAGGTACCATGAACATGTTGTCTGGTATGCGTAAGCAGCTCCAGATGGAACTAATATGTAATGGATTTATTTCTGGGGATGTTTCCAGTTTTAGCTTGAATGCAAGTGACTCAGGTATACTCCATGCAGTCCTTGTAGCTGGTTCGTACCCAATGGTTGGGAGGTTGCTTTTACCTAACCAGAAGTTTAGAAGTCTTCTTGTAGAGACTGATGGTGGTGAAAAAGTTCGTTTGCACCATCAATCCGCTATTTCTAAGTTGCAGTTTAATAAAACTGATTCTCATTCTCTAGTTATATTTGACGAGATTACCCGTGGAGATGGGGGTATGAAAATCAGGAACTGTACACTTATTGGGCCACTCCCATTATTATTGCTTTCAACAGAAATTGCTGTTGCTCCAACTACGAATGGTGATAATGATAATGAAGATGAAGATGAAGATGACGACGACGATGCCAATGATGATAATGATGATGGGGTTGATGATAACAATGAAGATGGAAGTGTTGAAGATGCAATGGACATGGATAATAAGTCAGCTGAAAAACGTCCGGACGAAATTATGTCATCTCCTGATAATTCAGTTGTAGTAATCGTGGATAGGTGGCTTTATTTTGGGTCAACTGCACTAGATGTTGCTCAGATTTACTGCTTGAGAGAGCGACTATCTGCAGCAATCTTGTTCAAAGTACTTTCATCATTCTTTTATTAGCTACTTTGCATTGTAGTTTGCAGTAATGCAAAATTAATCGTTTTGTTACTAAACATTATGGTTTCATTGTCTGATTCTATGTTTGATGTCTTGTATAGGTAACACATCCAAGGGAAGCTCTGCCTCCTATCCTCGAGGCCTCTGCATACACTATAGCCCGTATTCTATCTTGCGATGGTATGTCTGGGATGCATTTGCCTTCTGAATCTCTGGATTCAAAGATGTCGAATGTGAATTATAATGAGATTGACAATTCCGAACGTGGAAATTTTAGTGCTCATAATAGTTCAATGGCCTACCTCAAGTCACTTTTGTGCCATGTAAAACACCAGAACACTCGTCCTCATCATGTATTTAGTTACAATAGTCAGGCTTCGGTTAATCAAGTCTGTGTTCGCCCACGAATGCCTCTATCAGGAAACATGAGATTTGGTCGACATGGTAGAGGTTATGATCGACAGTTTGGTCCAGGAGACTCGCATAAGCGGCTGCGAGAAAATGCTGCTGGGCAATGGTGATCCTTCATCATGCAGAACTTTTTGATGTACCATTAGATCAATTAGAAGAGATGGTGATTATTAAAAAAAGAAAAAAGAAATAGAAGAAAAAGGAAGGTTATCCTGCAAGAAAACAGACTTATTTTATCTTATTTTTGAAATCAAATGCCAACACATATATGGGAAACATGCACTTCAGCATTTTGGTAGCCCTCCTTGGCCATATTTAAAGAAAATTATAAATGTTCATCTTTTTCTTTTTTGCCCTATGTCTAAAATACTATACTTTCTTCTTTTTCCTTCATAAAAAGGTTTAAGAGTCAGAGATTATCATTTGTTTAACCCATCTGTATAATATAACATGCCTATGATTTAATACAACTAATCGAAAGAGGAACAATAAGAATAATAAATGAGAAACGCCTCCAAGAAGAGACTTGTGAAAACGGAAGGTGGAGAAAAAAGAACAAAAAAATGAAGAAAAGAAAAAGAACCTTATCTTATCCATGCAATTTTATCTACAATGTCAATGTCAAACCTCATAAAATTTTATCCTTAAAAAATTTCAGTATTTTTCTTATTCATTATCTATCTAATTTATAAACATATTTACATAATTGACAAATCAAATTTACAATAAATCAATCTAATGGTTTTAAGCACCACTTTTTTTTTTTGTTGTTGATAATTTTAATTTAAAAGTGAATTTGCCATCTAATATAGATTTAATAAAATACAATATGAATAAAATAAACCAATAATGCATTTTAAAAAAAAAATGGGATACTAATTTTATGAAGTCACTTAATTATCGCATAATTATATAATGCTATAAATATTAAAATGTTTATCTAATTTATTTAATAAATAATATATATTAAAATATTATTAATTGACTTATTATAAAATTTAAATATAAATAAATAAATTTTTAAATGAATAAATAAATTACTCATATAATTTTTTTTAAATAAATTTATTAATATTTTAATTAATTTAGCATTGTAATTAACCATAACCGTGTATATATCTTTCCTTTTCAAGATTACAAAAGAAAGAAAAAAATGTTGTAATTATCTCAAACCCAAAACACAGAGCAGAAAATTAATAAAAAACCAAAGCATACGAAGAACAAAAAAAAAAAAAAGAAAAAAAGAAAAAAAGAAAAAAAAAACCAGAGAAAATGATAATAGCAATGAAAGGCCATCCAGGTACAGGAAAAAGCACAGTGGCCGAATCCATAGCCAAAGCTCTCAAATTCCCTCTTCTAGACAAAGACGACGTTCGCGATTCCACTCTCTCTCTCCAACGCTCTCTCCACCTCGCCACCTCGCCGGGCACAGCCTCTTCCCTCCTCAACGACCTATCCTACCACGCCATCTGGCAGATCGCCTCCACCCAGCTCCGTCTCGGTCACAGCGTCATCATTGACTCACCGCTCTCTCGTCGGGCCCACCTCGACCGCCTTATCCAACTGGCCTCGCCTTGTGGGGCCCGCGTTCTCATCGTCGAGTGCAAGCCGAACGACGAGGCCGAGTGGCGGCGGCGGCTCGAGGCTCGAGGCCGAGCGGCTGAAAGCAACAATACCGGCTGGCATAAACCGTCCACGTGGCGCGATATGGAGAGGCTTCTGGAAGGGTACGATGGGTGTACGGAGTACGATGTGGGTGGTGTGCCTAGGATGGTGGTGGATACTACGGCGAGTGTTGGCGTTGAGGAGCTTGTTTCTGGTGTGCTCGATTTCATTCTATCACACACTTGTGATTCATCATGATGCCCTAATTATCATCACCAACATCATGCAGCTTTTTTTATGATATTGGGTCCCACAAGAAAAAGGACAAATAATAATTGTACACTTGTAAACATTGTCATCTTCCTTTTAGTTTTTGTGTTTTGTAGAATAAAAATATTTGCAAATATGTGTATGTCCAACTCACCAAAGAGATAAGTTATCCAAAGTCGTAATAAATTTTAATTATTTTTTAATATTAAATTTATATTTAAAAAAATTTATTTTTGAATAATAACTATTTAAAATATGTTTAGTATCTAAGTTCCATTGAAATATTTTTCTATATAATAAGATCTACCTACTATTCGAATATAATAGCATTTTTGTTACTTTTCTAGTTTTAAAATTAAAGATATATTATTTGTAAGAAGATGATTTTTGTTTTTATTTTTTTGTTTAAAGCTTAAGAAGAAGATCAACATATAAATATTAACTAAATTGCAATGTGCTTGATGGAATTTAGTACAACAAATTTAGGATCTCCAATGTATTAATATATTATATATATGTTAGGTATTAAAAATAAATTAAATGAAGCACATATGTAAATTGAAATAAATTAGACTTAAAAAAAAAAAAAAAACTTTTGACAAACTGATTTGAACAGGTGATTTTAGAGAATTATAATCTTTCCCAACTAAAATAGTGAATTACAAAAATATTATTATATAATAAAAAGAAATTAATAAGTAAAAAAAAACAATTAAAAAGACTTTTTTCTTGTCTCTGTCTTTGATATTGACTAAATTCTTCTTTCAAATCCCTATTCCCAAGTCTGAAAACTGATCCCATTTTGGTTGTAAAAATATTTTTCTTTTTATTTTTTGAAAATGAAAGGTTGAAAAAAATGGTAATTTTTTCATTACCATTTTTACCAAAAATAGAAAAATAAAAGTACCATCCATAGCAACCAAAGTAGCATTTTGTTTACAGAAAANGACATGGCTTTGGCCTCTGGATCACCTGAACTGTTCTGTACGGAAAAAGGGACCCAAAAGAGGGGGGGGTGGGGGGGAAGTTACCACTATCCAAATATCTCTCTCTTAAAAAAGAAAAAGTATTTTTACAGAATCTTTCTTTTAAAATTATAAAGATAGGAAAATAATTCAGATATGTGGTACAACTGGTTTTTCTCTTTACTCTTTGCTCTGTACAATCTAAAACTTTATTTTAATTTATTTCATTTTTAATATTATTTCTTGGATTATCTGATCTTTGTCTGTGTTAAAATACTAGAATATCTCATGCTTCTCTGTATGATAGTTTAATTCTATTAATCTTGTTTTAATTTTGCTCAGTCAACTGTCAACCTTCTTCTTCACCAATAAGATTCACATAGTTTAAATCTGACTTTTTTTTTTTTTTGTATAATTCTTTTAAAAACCCATTGATGGTTTCTGAAGTTCCTCTTTGTTTCTTGCCCGATTCTTATTGAATTTCTCAGCTTTTGAAACCTGAAGCTTCTTTCTCTTTTCCAGTCAAAGTCCCAGGTCTTTCATAAGCCTCTATTCCTCTTTGTTGCTGCAGATTTATATACTGTCTACTTTTGCTGCATCATTCACTTTTCAAGCTAAGTCAGTGGTTGTTTACATGTAATTTTTATGGTTTCAAGTTGTTTGAAAATTTCTTGAGGATTTAAAGTTCATAATTTTTGGTTCTTGGGTTATTTTCTTTTTAGATTTTCTGGGGGCAGATGGTTTTCTATACAGAAAGAAAGTTTTTATTTTTTCACAATTTTTAACAAGTGGGTAGTGCGTGAAAATGAAGCACTAAGCTTTTTTAAGCTAATCTCTTCCAATTCTTGTACTGTTTATGAGCTATTTGGAGAAAGATGAAACCCTTTTCCAATGGATTTCTGAAAAAATTACATTCTGTTCTTCTTAATAGTCGATAGCCTTTGTTAAGGGATTTTAAAATACAGATTTTTTTTTTTTTTTTTTAATATAATTCATGGAAAACATCAATGAACTTTCTTCATCATTGAGCTTTGACTCATCTTCATATCTATCAAATGGTTCTAGCAGTCAAAATGTAACTGGTATATCAGCCTGTGCTAGTTCCGAACCTTGCCTAAATCTCGAAAATCTGAGTCTAAGCAGACTCAGCAGCAATCTAGAGAAGCTACTAGTCGATCCTGAATACGACTATAGTGATGCTGAGATTGTTGTTGAGGGAACTGTGGTGGGAGTGAATAGGTGTATATTAGCTGCGAGAAGCCAGTTTTTCCATGAGCTATTCAAGAAGAGAAAAAATGAGAGTTCGAAAATGGAAGGTAAACCCAAGTACCTGATGTCTGAATTGGTACCTTATGGACAGGTTGGATTTGAAGCTTTCAATGTTTTCTTGAACTATTTGTATACTGGCACTGGAAAGCTTAAGCCATCACCTCCACAAGTATCAACGTGCGTCGATGATGGTTGCGCCCACGATGCGTGTCGGCCTGCTATTGATTATGCTGTCGAATTGATGTATGCTTCTGCTACTTTCCAAATGAAAGAGCTTGTTCTTCTTGTTCAGGTTGGTTTAGTTTTGCTTCCAATTTTTTTGTTGGCTAAAACTCATAATTACGTTTGATTAATTGTTAGTTTTCGGTATTCTAGACAATACCCTGAAATCATTGCTATGGATTCATTTTTTTTGTTTTGTTTTCATAGTTCAAGAATTCAATTTTTGCTATATAGTATATTAGAGTGGCTTCCAAATTCAGCAAATTTGGCTTCATCTCTGAAATTTACAGAGTTCGTGTGACTTTTCGATGATTGTTACTGTTTCCTGCAATCTAAAAGTTTAAGAAATTCACTTCCAGCTTTGAACTTCTGTTTGTTAAACTGGAAAATCATAATGTGGAAATGGGGCTATTCAAACAACATTGAAAAGAGATCATTTCGAAGTCTATTCTGTGACTTTGACAGTCTTTTAAGTGTTAAAATTCAATCATTTAGGTCATTCTCTTACATATTATGAAAGTAAAAAAATAGTTAGTTTGTGTTATACATTTGTATTTACCAATGCTTTGTGTTATACATACAGCGGCGGCTCTCAAACTTTGTTGAGAAAGCTCTGGTGGAAGATGTAATTCCAATTCTCTTGGCTGCCTTCCATTGCCAAGTGAACCAGCTTCTCTCACAGTGCATCCAGAGGGTAGCAAGGTTAAATCTTGACAGTTTGTCTCTGGAGAAAGAGCTTCCTCATGAACTTCTAAATGAAATCAAGTCGCTCCGACATACATCTCTGCAAGAGGAAGAATATAGTGGGATGGAAACAGATCCAGTGCAGGAGAAGAGAATCAGGAGAATCCACAAAGCCCTGGACTCCGATGATGTTGAGCTGGTCAGGCTTCTTCTGCGTGAATCTGATATTACTCTTAATGATGCTTGTGCTCTGCACCATGCTGTTGCATACTGTGATCCTAAGGTTGTGAAGGAGATTCTTAGTCTAGACTTGGCTGATCTAAACCTTCATAATCGTCGGGGACATACTGTGCTTCATGTGGCTGCAAGACGCAAGGAGCCATCGATTCTCGTGGCACTTTTGGACAAAGGAGCTTCTGCAATGGAAACTACGTTGGATGGTCAAACGGCTGTTGCAATTTGCCGGAGATCGACTAGGCCAAAGGACTATAACGAGGATACGAAGAAGGGAGAGGAATCTAACAAGGATCGAATATGCATCGATGTTCTCGAGAGAGAGATGCGAAGAAATTCAATGTCTGGGAACATGGTAATCCAATCACAGATCATGGCTGATGATCTGCATGTGATGCTGCACTACCTGGAAGATAGAGGTGTGATTTACTTATTAACTTTTACCATTTATTTAGGGACATCAATTAGAATAATCTATTTAAGGTTTAATTAACATTAGGATGTTTATGCTTTTTCTGTTTTCTTTCTATAAGAAATACAACAATGTCTTAAATGTCAAGTCACTCCCTTTGGTGTCACTATTGCTCTGTACTGTAATTTTAAGTTTCCTAAGATTGGCTACCTTTTTATAATGATCTAAGTTTCAATACTAGCATGTATCTACCATCTATTTCATCTTCTGCTTCTTTTATTCTGAGTATCAGTGTCTGTACTGTCATCTATCTCATCAAATCGCATGCTTTCATAATGTTTTCTCAAGTATATAGCTCTATCCAAGCAGATTTTTAGTATATATATCTATTCAAGCAGAATTTTTATTTTGCGTACATATTCCTGTTTTTATGAGTTTACTTTAGGATACATGTTTCTTCTTCTTCCATCTCTTCAACCATTTGTGTTGTTTTAAAAAGATATTATGTTTTAACATAGAGCTTATACTATCTTTATAAAGTTTCTGCATACTTCCTCAATAATTATTATTTTTTTTTAATTTCCTATGCATAAAGTTGAGTCTACTGACCCGTCGAGATCATCCTTTTTGGCTAGTTATCTTGTTTATACCAGCGAGGTCCATACTTGTAGAAATTTTCAACGATTGAAAGGACCAGTAATGCTCTTAAAAATATGCATTTTGAATAATGGTCAGTTCCTCTAAATGACAGTTTCATGTATAAATATCGCAGTGGCATATGCACGGCTGTTGTATCCGGCTGAAGCCAGAATAGCTATGGATATGGCAGATGCTCATTCAACTTCAATGTACACCGGCCTCTCAGCATCAAAAGGATCAAATGGAAACTTAAGAGAGGTTGATTTGAATGAAACGCCATCCGTACAGAAGAAAAAACTCCAAGAACGATTACAAGCCCTGTTAAAGACAGGTACTGTCTATTTATCTATGTTAAAGAATATAATCTGCTTCTCACAAGTTTGAGCTTATGAGAACAATGATACTGGGTTGTGGTGTGATATGCTATCAGAGCCTGCAGGTTTTGTGTTCAGTACTTGTTATTGCTAGTTTTCAAAATCAGGTTTAGACTACTGAATATAGTAAGTATGTTAGCCATGTACTCTCTTTTCCTAACCATTTAGGAGTGTTATGAGATTCAACTCTTTTAGTTAAACACTATGCAAGTGAGTTCAACCGGAATTAGCTTAGTGGTAAATGTACTGAATTTTTTGTTGAGATTTATTCTCTTTGAGTGCATTGATGAAGCTGCTACTACGTACTTGTGGTGGCAGTGGAAAAGGGGCGGCGATTCTTCCCTCATTGCTCAGAAGTGCTTGATAAGTTTTTGGAAGGCGATGATATGCCTGATGTTTACTTGCTGGAAAAGGGAACTCCGGAAGAGCAGAGTTTGAAGAAAATGCGGTACATGGAGCTCAAAGAGGATGTGCAGAAGGCATTCTGCAAGGACATGGCTGAGAACAACTGGCCAGGATTGTCTTCCTCCTCCTCCTCATGCACATCTTCTCCAAAGGAGCGTATCAATTACAGGATCCGGAAAAGGTTCCGTTAATCATGCTTCTTGTTTCTTTTCTTTAGCAGGAAACCATAATATAGTTTATCTAAAGTTTTTGGGATTCTTCTGTTTTTTTTTTTTTTTTTTTTGAATTCCACAAGCAGAAGTTGTGTAGAGCCAAATTGGGTTTCTGGTTTTTCTGTATAATAGCAAAGATATAATGAAATACACTGTTATGTTATATCATCATCATACATTTGGCCTGTAAATTAATGCAAAAAATAAAAACAAAAATAAAAAAACCATAGATTCTGTTAGATACAATAAAGTAAAAACATGATGTTTTGGGATACTCGTGGGAATAGGATGATAATTAAGCTTAAGAAAGCAGAATCCAAACACCTTAAAAACATTCAGGCATGCTTTTCCTTTCATATTCATATATTTTCTTTTTTTCACCCTTCAAACTTGGTAATGCATGTATCATATTTTCTCATAAACCAAATGGGGTTTCTTACATGCAAATTTAAGTTGTTTGAAACAAAAGTTAAAATGGTCTCCTATGTTTATAATTGAATGATAAAACCGCTATTTTTCTCATGTAGAAAATCTCGTGTTTCAAATTTTCTGCCCTTAAAGAAATAAAATTATAAAAAATTTGTGAAAAATTTGTTAGAAACTTATGGTAGGGATGTGAAGCCATTCGAATTTTGTCATAATAGTTATTGGTCCTTTGTAGCAACTTTGATGTTGCTCTGCTTTTAACTATGTATATGAACATGAGTGTACGCAATGACACCTGAACGACTGGAGAAAATTGGAAGCATATTTTGCTCTTCTATGGTTTTGATGCTTTGTGAAATAGCAGCTTTATGAACTGCTTTTTAATAAACTAGTTAGTTTTTGTTTTGGTAATAGTTGTTACCGCACCAATCCGTTTAATTAGAAAAAGAAAGTTTCGTTTCCTTTTCTGTAAGGATTCTTAGAAATTTAAAGAATGAGAAAGTTAGTTAATTATTATTTAAATATATGTATAATAACTATTAAATGTAATTGTTGATATATATTGTGCTATATGTAAAGTGCATCAATGCTTGGAACACAACGTCAAACGAAAAAAAAATAAAAAAAATCAATGGTAAAATACAAATGTACATAATATAATAAAGTTTAATATATGACTTTTTTTTTTTTATTATGTACTAGTTATCAAATAATATATTAACAAATTTTCAAATGTAGAATCCTAAGCAGTTTGGGAAGCACAAAATTTGACTATTATATTATGGAGAGGCAGATTCAAAAAAATTATTAAAGGGGAGATATTTATGTAAAATAAAAATGGTGATTGAATAAAATATTTATAGTTAAACAAGTCCATAAACATATAATAATATATTATTAATTTTTTTCTTTTAATATATTATTAATTTTTTTCTTTAAATGATAAAAAAAAAAGCTAAAAAATAAAAGAAAAAGAAAATATCGACAAATATTTTCTATGGTAGTTGATTTCTATAATTTTTAAGTTTATAAAAATTATTTATTGTTGCATCCATACTAATTATGTCAGCAATTATTTTTTCAATGCATACAACTAAAGAATATGCTAACTTTGACTCTTGAGTTATGGAAGCTATTGAGATTGAAAAAAATGGGATGTGAGAGAGAGAGAGAGGAGAGTTGGAGATGATTTTTCATTTTATGAATAGTGCAAAGAGAAGATTAAAAAAAGTTTAAAATTTTTAATTTGTCGTGAATTTTTTTAAGCTTACATGGAAGTGATATAATTTTAATATTGATATATAAGATTAAAAAATATATTTTTATTTGTTTGTGTTCCCGCTTCAGGGAAGAAACGAAACTCAATTTTTTTTTTTTTAGCATAATTTAACTTAAATTTTTCAGAATGCTCATTCAAGCTAAATGCAAATGAACATGGAACAATCGTAAACATACACTTTTTTTATTTTTTATTTTTCGAATTTGAAGTGGATTCTTTCTTATTGTATTTCAATATTGTTTTTATGTAATCTTTATAAAGGACATATTTGATGAAAAATAAATAACTTTAATTTTTTTTTATTGTGTATTTATGAGAAATCTTTTCAAATTTTATGAAACTTCAATATATAAATAAAGAGATTTCCAGAATGGCCGTTTCACTTTTGACGACGAACTAATGCACATTTTTATTACCAAATATTTATACTTGTATAATTTCTATCAATTCTTCTCTCCATGTGGGAAAATGTTATTTAATTTTACAATATAAAATATTTGATTAAATTAAATATTAGTTTAAAAAATTAATATATAGTCCAAATATTATATCAATTATGTTATAATTTTATTGTGCAACGTAAAATTGCAAAGCTTTCAGCAAAAAATAAAATTGCAAAGCAAATATTAATTCACTTTGGTCCTTAAATTATCTAGCTTTCGCTGCTTCTATATGCCAAGCCAAATAAAATCATACCAAAAAATTCTTCTCAGAATCCGATAATGACCATAATAGAAGAAATTAATTTTTCAATAAGGCAAGATTTGATAAGTAAACGGAGAAAATTAAGAATCAATCTATATTCATTGGCTATGATACTCAACTTATAACCACTGAATTGGAAGATATTGGAAGATATTCCTCATACCCAAACATAATCTAAATTTGAAAACAATATCTTGGTGCCCCTGTCCGAAAGAAATCAATTGGAAGATATTCCTCATACCTAACTTGGATAAAAACAATCCATATTCTAAATTTGCAAATATCAGTTCGATCTTTTTGCTTAATCTGAACATTATTTTTTTACGACATTCATGCTTAAAATCCATTAAGTCTTCTAACGTAAACTGTGCATACCCTCCAATTGTATACTACATTTGATTTAAATAGCCCATTGTTTCTTTGTACATCAATTTTCAAATCTCACACCATCCATTAAGATTAATGTACCTAGTTTACAATGTATTGTGCCATTCTCTTGTCACGACTCTTGCCTTTTCATTGTATTTAACCGAACATATACATATACATATACATTGAAAAATGAATCAAAAAATTATGTTATTAAGACTTGATCATATTTACACTTGAATTATGTATTTATATGTACAAGAGAACGAACTTGCGTAGCCTTGGTTACAAACCCTAGAGCAAGTAGAAACATAGTAAGCAACAAAGTCTCCTCAACTGGATATGCATCCTAAGAGTATATGTATCCTAAGAGTAAGATAATATTAAACTCTTATCTCTAACATTCAACCTCAAGCTAAATGGGAAATTTTTTAAATTTAGTTTGGATTGCAAAAACAGAAACCGAGAGGTTGGCAACACTTTTATAAGGAAATCTGCAATTTGATATGAGCATGGAACATAATGAACTTCCAATCTTCTTTGTATTACTCGATCACGAACAAAAGTAAACATCAATCTCTATATGTTTAGTCCGTGCATGAAACACTGGATAAGATGTCAAAGACCCAACACCTATATTATCACAAAACAGTACAAGAGCTGGAGTGTGTTTCATCTGTAATTCTTGTAATAATGACTGAATTCAAGCAACCTCAATAGCTCCATAAGCTAAAGCTCGATATTCAGACTCATTGCTAGATCGAGCAACAACCTGTTGCTTTCTGGACGACCAAGATATTAAGTTTTCATCAAGATAGGCACAATACCTTCCCATAGACCGACGATCATTGGAACTGGAAGCCCAGTTAGCATCCTTATAGCCAAACAATTGATGAAAATAGGAAGGTTGAAAATGAAAACTGAGATGCTTGGTACCATGCAGATACCTAAGATCCTTTTTACAGGACATGCAGTGAATATCTGTGGGCTGATGCATAAATTGACCTAGATTATTGACAATTAGAAAGAGTTCTGAACGTGTTAGATTAAAATACTGAAGTGGTCCAATGGTGATTTGATAGAGCAGTTTTTCCTTAAATGGCACACCGATGGTCAATCCAAGCTAAGTGCTAGTGCTAGCAAAGGTCAGAGTTACTTTGGAGTTATCTAGGCCGGTTCTATGAAGTTGACCAGTGATGTATCGAGACAGTGATAGGTATAAACTAGAAAGGTCCATGATTGCCTTAATATCAAGAAAAAAAGACAAGGGACCAAGATCTTTTAAGGAGAATTGGGAATGATGTTTTTGTGTAAATGATGCGATGAGAGACGAATTGCTGCCAGTCACTATAATATCATCAACGTAGACCAAAATCCATAAAATGCATTCATGAGTATGATAAATAAAAAGAGATGTATCCATGATTGATAGTTTGAAACCCCAGAGGAGAAAGCATGGCACATACTATCATACCAAGCCCAAGGAGTCTGTTTCAGATCATAAAGAGATTTATGTAATTTGCAGACATAGCCATGATGCAATTTATCAATGAGCCTCTCAGGTTGCTGCATATAAATATTCTCTTTTAAGTGGCCATTAAGATAGGCACTGTTGATGCCTATTTGTCGGATTGACCAACCTCTAGTCACTGCAATTGCAAAAACAATGCGAACCGTGGATGGTTTAATTACAGTTTGAAAGTTTCAGAAAATTCAATACCTAGACTTTGTTGGAAACCGTTGGCAACTAGTTGTGCCTTGTGTCTCTGAATTGAACCATCACTATTCTGTTTGAGCCTGAAAATTCATTTGTTCCCAACTATGTTCATGCTCAGTGTAGGTGGAACTAGAGTCCACGTTTTGTTCTGCAAGAAGGCTTGATATTCTTCATGTATAGCCGAGTGCCACAAGGTATTTTTCAATGCATCAGTGACTATGGCTGGTTCAATGGAATCAAATTGGCTAGCATCACTCATAAATAATTTCTTTTTGAAAATCCATTGCTTAGAGCGCGTGACCATAGCGTAAGTGGATTCGGAGCTTTGGATGGGAATATCCATTACTAGTTTAAGACCAGGTGTCGGGTGTTGTAGTCTAGCAAGGTAGAGGCACTGACAGGAGAAGAAGAATGTGGAGAACGGTGGGAGGGCGAATTGGGTTGGCTCTGAATGGAGTCATTTTGGTTGGAAGGGTGGATAGTTGGTGATGTGCACGGTGAGGAGCTAGAAGTATTGCTGGAAAAATTAGTAGCATTATATTGAATGGGACTATTAGTTTGATATGAGTCGGACATACCAAAAGAGATATTATTGCATGACACACGTAGTAACGGTTGTAAAGGATGCACAGGCTCATTTGAGAGTGAAATGGGTGCCTGTCTAAGTAAAAAGCACATGTTAGGCATATTAGAAATAGTTTTTTCAGTAGTATGAGTAGCAGTAGCCAAACTAAAAGATTAATAAGAGCCTTAATTGAAAATAACATTAGGTGTAAAGTAATTTTGTTTGTGGTGAAGCTTAAACATCTGTACCCTTTGTGTTGTGCTCTGTAACTTATAAATATGCACTTTTCAGAATGATAAGAAAACTTGTTGGATCTATATGGTTGAAGGAAACGGTAGCATTCACAGCCAAAACATGTTAGAAAAGTAAAATCAAAATTGGTTTCGAATAATTTTTGGTAATTGGATTGAAAATTCAAAATCTTTGTAGGAAGCCGATTAATCAAGAAGGTGGCAGTAGTGCAAGCATCCCACCAAAATGTTAAAGGTAATTTGCTTTGAGCAAGAAGAGACAATGTTGTTTTACTGATGTGACGATACTGCCTTTTGACCCTGCCATTTTGATTGTGAGTGTATGGGCAAGGATGTTGAAAAACAATGCCATTTGGATTGGAACTCATGGTGATTGCTTTGGTATTTGAATCGAATAAAGTCACGATTTGAGATATTAATGTCGGTGGCTCTACAATGCTGCCAGTAACAAAACCTTCTAAGTTGTCGTCGATTATAGCAGGGAAGATTTGTGATTTCCATACCATGTAATTGGTTTGATCAAGTTTGAATGGGAAGGTATAGTTTGGCAAGTTGATTTGATCAAGGTTCGAAATGACGGTTGTTTTGATAGTAGGAATAATTGACATTTTGATTTGAATCTAGGGCTTTGATACCATGAAAAATGAATCAAAAAATTATATTATTGAGACTTGATCATATTTACACTTGAGTTATGTATTTATATGTACAAGAGAGTGAACCCATGTAGCCTTGGTTACAAATCTTAGAGCAAAAAGAAACATAGTAAGCAACTAAATCTTTGTGTTTGGGCGAAACATTTATATTCATTTAAGTTTGTCAAATTTATTTTAGATTGATTGTTATATGTGCAGGACCTTGTCTCTCAACTCCAACATCCAATCTGCCACTCAACAACGTGTTCGAATATCTTTGAAGGGTGTAACTTCTACATTATGGCTTTTTTTTTTTTTTTTATCATGTATGCTGGATTAGACCGGGATCCAAACAACAAAGGCAGAACCACAAAAATGTTAGCCATCATCATTTTTGTTTATAAATTTGATCATTAATAAATTACTGCTCGAAAAATCTATTAGACATAAAATATTTATGATTTATGACACTTTATGAGCTTATTTTTTGTTAATTTTAACTTCATTGTTATAGAAAAATTATTTATTTGTGTTGAGTTAAAACAAAAATAATTTTATTTTATTATACACAGAATTTGGAGAAGAAGAATGAAAAGTACAAAATTTAAAAAAAAAGAAAAACTTCGACTATTAGCAATCTGTAATTTCCTAAATCAATGGGGAAGAGAAAAAGACATGAAATGCCCATGCTTTGCTTCACACGTGTTCAATCTGTTAATGAATTGGATAAGAAATTGAAAGACCATCGATGCTAAGTTTAGGGTGTAAAATGACAGAAATTTATTTTTAGGATGTAAAATGCAAAATCCAATATAGTTAAAGGTGTTATATAAAAATTTATAAAAGTAAAATAAAAAATGGTGCATTACTTGTAGGTCTAGAAGATTCAAAGGGACAAGTAACGCAAAGGAATGTTGACCAATTGCTTGAGGGTAAGGACACGTCACTTGTCTTGCCCACTGCCCACACTGCCCATTGCCCATTTTGTCCACATCCTTTGCTTTAGGAGTTTCGATTCCCATCACATCACAGCACTATTTTATGTTTCTTTTATTTATGTGTATTTGCTTCTATTATATTTATAACGTCTCTCTCAAATTATTATTATATAATAATATATTTTGTGTGCCCTCTGTATCTTTGGATTTCATTCTTTCCTGAAGCTTCCGGCCACCTCAAAGCTCCGTTTCCGGTAAAATCCCAAACTAACCTCTTCTCCTCCGCCTTTTTTTATTTCTTTATTTATTTTTAATTTCCTCTTCCTGTTTTTCTGATCTTCTCCTTAACGATTCTCTGTTGTCTAGCATTTTCTTTCTTCCTTTTATTTTCTCGGTCTTTTTTTTTTGGATATCACAAACTGGTTTTGCATTCGCGTGCATGATCATACTTTTCAACTTTGGAAGCCTATTAAAGCTTTTGGAAAACGAAATGGAAATTTACTTCTTCTTCTTTCTTTCTTTCTCTTTTTATCTTTAATATCTTTTTGGTGCTTTAAGGAATGGCTTTCTGATTCTTTACCGAATGAATTCGTAGTTTATGATTCTGAAGATGTTGTCTTTATAGGTCGGCAATGTGTTCTGCTTTTGCAGAACAAGATTAAAGAAAAAAAAAAGTTGATGGAGAATGAGACTGAGAATTTCGAATTATCTGTTTGTGTGTTTTTTGGTTGTTTGAAAATTGAGATTTAAGCTGTAAGTAGTAGCTTATGTAAGCAAAATGGGTTTGTGCTCTCAAAACTGATGTATACATATATATTTTTATAAAATGTGGTGTGTATATTAAATATGGGAGTTATTGAGTAATAATTGCAGCTTTCGTGTGAAAATAATATACATTATACATATATGTTATCTTCTTTCTGTATTTTTTAAGTAATAATTGCAGCTTTCGTGTAAAAAAAGAAGAAAAATGAAAAGGACAAATAAAGAAAAAGAAAAGAGAAACAGGATAAGGTTCTAGCTTAGTGAAGCATTTATAGAAACTTTTGAGGTAGTTGGTATTTTGATGGTATTTGTTAGAATGTTTCTGAAGTTAGTTTCCCATTTTGAATATTGGTGTGCCTTGTTGAATAGGTACAATGTTTTGAAGTCGTCTGTACTTAATTTAGAAATTTGGCAGGATTGACCTGAAGAAATTATTGGTTCATTTATTGGAATTATTAGTGGCTTTGGTTTTTAACATCATCTGTGATTAATTTATATAGGAGAGTTTCTCTTCTGACAAGATTAAATTAATATATTTACTGATACTCATGTGGTGTTTTTCTTTGGATAACTGTACCAAGTGAATGCATTTAGTTTTAGGATTGTAATTCTAAAACATTGATTGTGTATGTTGATATATGCCTAAGGCTGAGAGGGAGCAGTATTTGCCAATTTTCATCAAATTTGTGATGAATTTGAATTTTCAGAATAAAGAAACCAAAGTGACTAGTTGTCAAGATAAGTTTTCTCATTGTAAAACTCCAATGACGGAAATGGTATATATTTTGTATCGTAAAGTAGACCTGTGGAGTCAAGAATAGCTTTGTCGACTGGGGTTTCAAAATTGATCCATGCGTGAAAAGCATTTGAGTGTGGTTGTACCAAGTACCATTACCTAGAAATTAGAGTTTGAACAGACATAAATAACTTTGAAGCCTTATGCATTGGGTTTATAGGGCTACATTGCTGCTCATGTCAGTGAAAAGTGAGTCCACATAACTTTGAAAGCTTGCTGAGGTTACTGAATTTCGGAATATTAAAAAAGCTTTAAAGAAAGTAGTAAATGTCATCAGATGAAGAACGGATCTAGAACTAATGTCTGATGAAATTGTTTTATAGCTGAATGTCGAATAGGTTTCTCTATAAATAAGGACCTAGAGTCATATCTTCGTGAGTATGGTGTAAATGGTTTGGGACAAATTAATGTACAGCATCAGCTAGAAAGAGTTAGCTGGGTCGAGCCGTTTTGTTGTTACAATCTTATGTCTTTGTGGTTCTCATCCAACCTTTTTTTTCCCTCTCTCTGTCCTGAAGATATATAAATTAACAAGAAAGAATTCCTTTTTCAAAATCTTTGATTCTTCTCATATCTATTGACGGGAACAAGCAGAATGAATAATCTCATCAGCTATGTTAACTTCAGTTCTCATTGTGAGACATTTTATTTGATTTAAATGTTATCTATTCTTTCCTACAATTTTAAAGTAGAAAGAAAATGCGAGTCTTTTTTCTCCAATTCTATGTTTGCAAAGAGCAGCTCTTAAGCAACACAGCATGTGGCAGAATTACCAGAGATCTCTTATGACTTTTTGTAATATAGTGCAGAATTATATTCTAGAACTTACCATGAAAAACATGGTTGATAAGGGTCAAATATTGAGGCAAACTTTTCTAGAGATATGATATATCTCATAAATATATAATGAATTTGCATGATAAAATTTGAATTTGGTATTGGAGAAGGTAATGGCTATGAGGTGCATAAAGCTTTTGTTTCAACATTACCAGATCCCAAGTTTTACTTGTCTGTGGTTGAACTTTAATATTGTAATAAGTTAATTTATAGAAATATTTTTGAAATTATGCATATTACCCAATTTTATGTCAGATGACTACTTTTGGAACTCAGCAATTCTGTGATTACATAATCTTTAGTTTTTACTCTCTCTTTCTCCCCCTCATGGTAGACAATTTATCTAATATTATTGGTAATTGTTTACTCTTCCACCTTATTTATTCTAAAAAAAAAGGTGAAAAGAGAACTTTCAGAAAGAAGAGAATACGTAATTAAGCTGCAAAAGAAAAGGCCTCCGAAAAGCCCTATCAATAGATGCTGTAGTGTTGGTTTCTGAACAATCAACTATGGCAATCAAAGTGTACCATGATCAGGCTGAGCAGCTACTAAAGGAATATGTCCTAACAGACCCATTTGTCCCATATATTTCTATAGTTGGTGGCATATTCGCTAGCAAAATGGTATGTTTACAGCATTGCTTCCAGTGGCTATTTTGAAGTATGGGATAATTTCATTAGTGCATTTTTAAATTGTAATTTTGTACATGTTAATTTAAAGTTACTACATGATGTTCATCGTGTTCTCATCATGTCTTCATCCTCCAGTAAAAGCTACTATTTTCTTTCTCTTTTCCTAAGGATTTATTATTTTTTCAGGTCTATGATCTTACTCAATTGATTAGTTCTATTTACTTCAAGAGCTACTCTAGCCTTTCAAGAATGCAACGTGTTGAGTGGAATAATAGGTGATCTATTAAAAAATTATTGTTTAATCCCTATTGCGTTTCTTGTACTATTAGTATTTACATTTTGTGATTATTCATACAGGGCCATATCAACTACTCATGCTGTTTTTATCACAGTCCTGTCATTGTATTTAGTTTTTTGGTCAGATCTCTATTCTGACTACCAACTTGCTGGACTTGTTACATTGCGAACTTCTCCACTGTCTACGTTTGCATTGGGGGTAAGAGTGTGTGTGTGTGTATTGTTGTAGGACTTTTCTTGTATATATATATATTGTTCTAGGACTTTTCAAGCTGTTTTGAAGTGCTTATTTCTTGTTTCCTCGTATCATGGATTTCAAGTTTTTCCATTGAAAGAAAACAAACTTTTATATTTTCCATTGCTGGAGGATGTAAACGTGGATGTTGTGAGGTGACCATGAATAGGGGAAAAATATCACACATGAATTCTGTGTCTGAATATGGACATATCCGGTCAAACATGACAACCATTAGATAATTAAGCAGGTGGCTGCCTAATTATACGTGTTTGTTTTTTTGTTTTGTTTTGTTTTTTTTTTTTTTGTGATTTTCTTTTTTATTTTGATGAAACTTTGATGATAAGTATATTGATTTAGCTATCTTTGTTTCTTTCTTATCCATGAATAAGAACCAAATAGTATAAAAATTACAAAAATAGTAGTGTAATAATAAATTTCATAGAAAATGTATGTTGCTCCTATAATGCTGTGCCTTTTCTGAGGACTCAGGCAAGTGAAAAGCCATTTTATTTATTGCATCTAAATGGGTGGACACAGGTTGATACAAATATATTTGGCCAACAATATTTATAGGTAAAACAGTATGAGAAGCCTTGTGTTTATAATTCTTTTATTTTCCCTTTAAACTAATTAACTTAATTTAAAAAGGTTGATTTAAATTGCAAACATCATCCGTTTACCAAACACACACATGCAAGAGGAAGTGAGTTCTTAATGCTGAAACATGCTACACTACTTTTATATTTTTTTGCATTATTAGATCTAGGCATTGCAGAAGTAGGAAAGTGGTCTGCAGGGTTTTAGTAGCATCTTTGTGTTTTTTCTTATGGTTTCATATGATCTATATTCTATATTACCTATATTGCCATGTTTATCTTATAAGGAAACCTTACATTTCGTTCTTTTCTGTAACTGACAGGTTTCAGTTGGTTATTTTCTAGCAGACATTGGCATGATCATTTGGTTTTATCCTGCTCTTGGTGGTTTGGAATATGTAAGTACATTTCGTATTTCTTAAATATGATTAAAGTTGAACATGTATGATATCTCTTACAACACAACCTAGTTGGAGCCCATCTTTCTTTGCTTATGTTTGTTCTCGTAAGCACATAATAAAGAATTTTTAATGGTAATGGCATAATATTTCAGGTGGTTCATCATCTTCTTTCTGTATCAGCATTAGCATATGCAATGTTGACTGGGGAGGGGCAACTTTACTCGTACATGGTTCTTATATCTGAGACAACCACCCCTGGTATCAACTTAAGATGGTAAATACTGTTACTAAAATCACTTTAAAATTCTGCAATTTTTTCATATTTTATTTTTCATATGACATTGTTAATGTGCTTCTGAAGGTATCTTGACACAGCCGGTATGAAGCGATCTAGAGCTTATGTTGTAAATGGGGTTGTAATATTCTTTTCTTGGCTGGTAGGTCTATATATAAATTTCATAACTTGCAGAGGCTTCCATTCTCTTTTATTTCTTATTATGTCATGGGATAACTTCGTCGAGTCAATTTCGGCTTGTGGCTCAACTCTTCAGCATGCTTCTTAAACATACTTTTATACTTTGTAACAGGTTGCTAGAATACTCTTGTTCGTATACCTGTTTTATCATGTCTACCTTCATTGCGATGAGGTAAATAATCCATGCCTGTGATTCTCTTGATAAATTCTTGCGAAACTACGTATATACGAGTGATTAATAATTTTCGTATATAAGTGCTCAATTTTTAAGTAAACATAAATAAAGCAGTAAGGCCTCAATACTTTTATTATGAATGTATCAGGAAAAGGGGAAAGTCGAGTTTTAGAATTAAAAATGGTCATCATACAGTTAAGGGGTATATTAGAAAAATCAATTATGTTTCTGTGTGAACATTGTGCTTGGAAGACATTGAATATGAAATGCTAGCATAATGATTTTGTTGCTAGGATTGTCAAATGAAAATCTCTATTTCTTGGAAATCCTGTTTGCTAGTGGAAATCATTGCTTACTGAATTGCCACTTGCCGACTTCCTGTTCTTCTCTCGCACAACAGGTTAGGCAGATGCACACATTTGGGTTACTATTAGTATTCGTGGTTCCATTGGTGCTATCTGTGATGAACTTGATGTGGTTTTGGAAGATCTTCAAGGGATTGAAAAAGACATTAGCAAAGAGACAATGAAAGGACATGTCGGTAGAAAACCAAGTGTAAAAAGTGAATCCCCTCATCCTCTCGCTCTTTCTCTTCTCTCTCTCGTAATTTTTTTATCTTTTTTCTTTTATATCATGTAGTTGCTATAGAGCTAAAATATAAATCTGTTAATGTTTACGTAAACATAATCTTAATTTATTGTGAATATTAAATATAGAAAGTTTATGGGGAAGTCTGTTCTAAAGCACCGTGAAACTGACCGCGTTTCTTACATTAAATAATGGAAACTTTTACCAAAAAAAAAAAGAATTAAATTATGGAAACTATGGGATGAATTAATTTTCTCATTGGTAAGGTTTCTTGTTCCTGACTTGATCTGTTTTCCTGAGCAACATTTTTAATTTTGAATCCTAGTACCGTCGTTTTTGGGCCCTTTGTCGGTTGGTCAATTTTTAGTTTGTAATAACATAGAAATTCAGGACAAAGTTTTATGTTTGTCAAATTTTTAATTAAAAATCTGCTAAATTTTTATGTTAAAATATATAAATTTAAATTTTTAAAAATATATGTAGAATTTTACTGTGTGAATTTTAATTCCGTGTTATGTTTTCAAATCCATTTTATTAAATTTTTATATTAAAATATATAAATTTAAATTTTTTAAAATATGTGTAGATTTGTGTTGTAGTTGGGTGATTTCCGATATAATTGGTTGATTAGCAACTAGAGGAAAATGATGATATATTTTCTGAAGAGAAAACTCAAACTGTGCCATAGTCTCTGAAGAGAAAACTCAAACTGTGCCATAGTCTCTTTGGTTGTTTATATTTGCTTCTTCCTTCTAAGAAAGAATAAAAAAATTAGAAGAAACAAAAAATAAACAATATGTATATATATTCTCAATCTCCTTTTTTTTTTTTATCAAACAAATTTTTTTCCTCTCTTCTTTAAATAGTATAATACATTTCTTTATATATCCTTTCTAATGTCATATTAAAACTGTTTTAAATCACATTGAGGTGTAAAATAAATTAGAAAGTTCGCTAAAATTGGTATGACATGAGCACATAATGATAAAAATCGTACATTGTTAAGTAGAAAGTACGTAATGATTGTGTTTGAAAAAAGTGAAGCGAGTCTATGATTGATTAGGCACTGCACGAGTTCATAG
>QANX01006059.1:0-57530 GCA_003254975.1 Ochetophila trinervis
AATAAGACAGTTGATTGATTTATTAGTAGATAGGAAGATGTAATATTAAACTGATATATCGTTAATATTTTTTTTTTTTATATGATAGGTCTGGTCGCATTCAAACTAGCTATAAATGCTTAAATGCGGAAAAATTGAACTATATATAAATGGGGTCAAATCTCCATCATAATATGATCTCACAAAATTGCTAATTATATTTATATTGAAAATAAATAAAGAAAGAAAACATACATGGCCTCCATAATAAGTGGTGACCCAGTGAGGACGAGGTGGGACACCATACAAGTCTTTGCACTGTTTGATGTAGGTATTTAGATTAAAAGGGTCAGGTGGGAACATGGTCTTATCGTTGCGTCCAATGGGCATCACCATTTCACTGCATGTCTGTGTATGAACCAAAACAATATTCAAATTATTCAAAAAAAATAAAAAACAATATTCAAATCATTCATTATTATTCCTTAATTTCCACAATTAATTCCTAAAGAATAATCATCGAATGCCAAATAGATAGAAAAAAAAAATCTTCGTAAATAAAGAGAGATTAAAAACACACAAAACAAAAAAAAAATAAAAAAATTCGATTATGAATCTTCTTTTGGTGCTGTTAATAATGTCAACGATGACTATTTATAGCAAGTGGGAGGATCACTAATGCTTGTTTATTGCTTGTCAGAATCATCAAACACTTAAGTGTGTCCTTCAATTTTACATTGATTATAGCATAAGAGATAGAATATTGAGTGGCAAATGTTATGATTTTATTTCTTTTTTCTTAAATAAAAAGGATTTAATTTGTTGTGGATATATATTATTCAGCAGCTTGTTATATAAAGGTTAATGCAACACTTTAGATATGTAAAAGGGTGTGGAAAAAGAACAAGAAATAAAACTAAAAATAAAAGACAAAATTAATTATTTAATTTTGGTAATGGTGACGTTTTATAAAGTTTTTGCAGGCACTGCCTTTTTTTGACCGAGAAGCTTGTAGAATAGGAAAGGGGCAAACGAAATGGGACATCCTACCTCTCATCTTTGGTTGGTAAGGTGACCTTACTTATTTGTCATTTACTTAGCTTCATAATACACACCAATTATAGTTATATATATTATAGGTAACTTATAATTAACTTGCATAATCTATAAATAAAAGATTCTTTTTCTTCTCAAAATAGAGCTAAATTAAATATTTATTATTAACACACCGTATATTTCAAAAGCTATAGATAATAAAAAAAGGGTCCAACAATCTAAATCAATTATAATTTTGAGTCTTACAATAATTCAACACAAATTCAAATTATAATTGTAAAGATCGAATTCGGTATCTTTTACTAAGTCATCAAAGTTCTGATGAATATTATACTTTATATTGATAAAAATTAATTAGTAAAAACATATATGTATATATATAAGATCATAAGCATAGAAAAATTCTATAACGAAGATATTCTCATTTTATTAAAATAAAAATTGTCACTAAAAATATGTTTTCAGTAACAAATATAAAAATGTTATCATTGATAGTTTATTTTAGTGACAATATTTTAAAATTTATTACTAAAAATATATTTTTAATGACAATCTTTATTTTAACGATATAATTAATCCATAAGGATATATAAAAATAAATGCATATATATGACATTTTATAAACATTCATACCTGCCATCTCCAACCCAAAGTAGTTTCAGAAAAATTTTGGGGCTGATTGACATAGCATGACCTATTTCCTACATAAGAAACAACTCCTGCAAATACTTTGTCAAGAATATTGCTTCCAACTGGAGCTCCATCAATGCCGGCACAGACCTGAGTTACCGGATATTTCGGTGGCCGATTATATTGAGCTGCCCTGGAGTACATTGTATCCAGGTAGTCCTTCAGCTCTGATGATTTTTTCAATGGTCTAATTAACACAAAAACAAACACCGATGCGATATCTGTTAACTGTTATTCGCACAAATTCATACTATATCAATTTTGTTAGTCCATTTTTAATTTTATAAACAAATTTTTGGTAACTCTAAAATTATTGTTACATATATTACTTGCAAGTCCGAAACTTTTTGCTAAGAGTTGAAAACCCATCGTGTGTGGCAGCCACTTTATCGATTTCGGACCACGATTTTCGTATGGTTTGGTAGCAATTCTCACTAACTTCCTGTAATGTATACATGTATAATACACTAGCATTGAAGTTTAAGGCAAAAAATGAAGAATCAGATGAAAAAATTAGATGAAGAATTTCAATCAAATTAATTACTCTGAAATCCTTGGTGACAATGGAATAGTATCCATTTTGTGGTACAATGTCATCAAAGTAAAGAATTGGAGCTGACGAGGCCAGAGCTCCAAGGGCTATATGGGGATACTTCAGTCTAAACCATGAAGCTAGCACTGCAATAAATAAATAAATATATATATTTATGGTTAAAAAGAGAGAGTATAAAATGAAATTGTTTAATGAAAAAATGGATTTATATATGATTAAGCTACTAACTTCCTCCATAGGATCCTCCAATCACAATGACTGGTGCTTTTTCAGCCTTCAATTCCTTCTTCACGTGCAAGATTACAGCTGCATAATCTGCTATAGCTTGAGCTGAATTAAAATACCCAAGAGTACTTGCATTTTTTAGTGCTTCTTCCCTTGACCCAAATGGAATTGATTTCCCATAGTATCTATGCTGATAATTACAAAAAAAAAAAAAAAACACATAAATAAATCAGATTTCTAATTAATTTCAAAGAAAATAAGTTTTTTTTAAAAATAAAATAAAATAAAAGAGAATAGAAACTGAATTTGGTATGTATATATTATAGTATGCACCTCTATATAAAGCAGGAAAGCTTTAAATTGAATGGCATTATCACTGAGAAAACCAATTATACTAAGATCGCCGTCCAATGGTGCTTCAGCACCAAAGTAAACCAAAATTGGTGCATTGCTCTTTGAGCCACCCCAATACTTGGAATTGATCACGTATCTTTGTTGAAAAGTTGTGTAGCTTTCTGGCCTGTAGTTGAAATGATCGAGTGTTTGGGTGAAATAAAATGTATTGAAATCCGCCGACAACGACGAAGTCTGCAACTCATCGACAGTTAATCCTGCTCCGGTCGGACTCAGCCTCGGAATTTTGATCTTAAACTCTGTTGCAGAGGCAGAGGCGGCTGAGAGTGTCAGCAGAAAGATTAGCAGGTGGAATGAAAATACATGAGAGTTCATGGCAGGAAGGTATGTAGAAAATGATGGTTTTGGAGGGCCTTAATTTTGGTGCTTCAAGATTGTAGCAGGAACAAGTTTATATAGCTGAAGATATTTTTAGTTTTTTTTTTTTTTTTTTTTGTCAAATTAAAAATAATAAGTTAGCTTGATAATCTAAAACAGTTAAATTACATATCACATCAAATATGTCAAATGTATATAATCCAACGGTTCTAACTGAGCACTATTGATATATATTGTATAAGATACTGCTTAGAATTTAAGTTAGGAAAGAAATTATGGAATCCATGATTTGGCACCATTGACAAGTTCAATAAGGTGTGATAAAAAGATAGGATTGAGATGGTTATAATTGAATAGGTAATATTCAATTTAATCTTTTTTCTGTTAAATCATTATTTATTCTAAAAAATTAAGCTTATAGAAAATGAAAAAATGTATGTCACACATGTTTTCAAAACTTTTTTTTTTTGGGTTTATTTTAGTAAGATATTATTTGATTAATTGAAACAGTAACCATTGTGAATAGAAAATGAAGAAAAAGGTCCGTGATAATTGGATAAAGTCTTCTCTTCGAATAATTAATAAGATTATTAATGTATATTTAATATTATAAAAGATCCATAAGAACAAAAAAATTAGCATTTTTTGCATCATATTCTCTTAACATCAATATATATGAAAACCCACATGTCAGAGGCACCAAGTATACTTTATATCATTCATATATATATATATAATATAATATATATATATATATATATATATATATATGGAAAGAGTGAAATTGGTCAATACTAAATCAAAATTTGGCCCAATGCTATAAACAAGTTTCCTGGCACGGTTATATATATATAAATGCATCAAAATTTTGTTATTTCTCTACAAAGAACAGATTGTCTTGACCCTTTAAAGAACAATTGAATTTCTAGCTAGATAACAAGAGTATCTCATTGTCACCTTTTAATTTACATTCCAAATCTAGCCAATTATGGCGAGAATTTAATAACCAAACAGCCAAGTATTTTTCAATTATAACTACTATGATATTATAATTTGAAAATTGTTCTACAATATGCACAAAAAACTTTTATCACCCATGGTATCAAAATAAATAAATAAATAAAAATATTCTTAATCTTCCATGGAAAAACAGAAGCAAAGGTTGAAAATGATCATTGAAACACATGGAAGTGCTACTTTTTTCTTCTCTCATGCGCATTCAATATTTTTCAGTGCATGCTTTAAAATTGAGATCGATAAGTTTTTCCCTTTATTATCATAGAGAATACATGATTGATTCCAAAAGCATCTTTTTTTTCTTTTCTATTTCAACTTTTCTAGAAAACTTAGAAATGTTAAATTATGGAGCTTCTAATCAGATTTGGAAATGTTGAATTAAAAATGTGTCTTGGTTTTTAATTTGGAACTGCCTACTTTGGAAGCTACTTATGGCAGACTTTTCAAAAGGAGATACCAAGAAAATTCATTAGAGAGAGAAAGAGGGATATTGAAAATTAAATAAAATTATTTTATGGAAAACATCTAAAAGAAAGTTTCCAAGAAATTAAATCCATCTGCGATGTAACCAATACGAGTATTGAGTCCAAAAACAAAATGTTGGTGTGGTTTTAATTAATTTAGAAGGATAAAAACTGAAATTATATAGAAATAGAGTAATAGAAAAGACAAAATAAGCAAAAGTGAGAGAGGGACCAAATCAACCAAGCATGTGGAATCAATTGGAAAGGCTTGTTTCTTTTTTGCACAGATTCCTTGAAGACTAAGCTAAAGGACCAGTAATTGGGTTGTAGAATGGTCCAAGTCCAATATCAAAGCCATTCCAAAAAAATTAAATCTTCCACCTTCAATGTCAAAAACAAATAAAATAAAAATAAAGAAAAAACACATAAATGATGGAAGAGCCAAAATGTATTTTACTATTTTCCAATTTCTGCCCCACAAGTTGAAGCAACAAAAGAAAGAAAAAAAAAATCTGCTCCCACAAAAACCTTTTTATCCATTTCAACATTATCACTCTGGAATCTGGATGCATGCCGCTTTGACTAACTTTCAGCTTCCCAAGCAGAAGTAGGCCCACTGGACTAAATGATAACCAATAAGGCCCAATAAGCCCAACTAATAGATGGTTGATCCAAAAGCTGGATATTTGGAGAAAAACTTCGGTACCACTATGGTACCAGCTCCCCACTCCATATCAATTTATGCCATTTGTTAAAAATTTGCCACATCAGTTCCAAACAGTTTCAAAATGTTCCAAACGACAACCCAAACACAAAAAGACAGTAACACAACAAACCGTGAACGTTAAAATTACAATCAGAGTATAATCAACTGAAAAAAAAAAATAAGCATCTACTTTTACAAAACAACCTAGAAGAAGAAGAAGAGTTGGATTTTTTTAAAGCTTTCAACGAACGAACAAATCTAAAAAATCAACAACAAAGGTTTTTTTTCTTATTCGGTTTTCTACATTGTTTTTCTCTATGAACTTTGAAAAATAAATGGACAAATGGGTGTTGGATTGACAACTGGCGAGAAAAAGCTTTAAGGCTCTGTTGAAAATCGGTGGAGAAGGAAAATGTGTTTTAGTTTTCACAAAAATAAAATAATAAAATTTATTTTAAATGGAGTGAAATTGATGTGGCAAATTTAACAAATGGCAAAAATTAATACGGAGTGGTACTAAAGTTTTTCTCGGATATTTGGCATAAGGAAGAAACGGAACCCATGAAACAAGGCAAGGATTAGGCAACGACTCGCTAATATTGTTATTTCCTCAGTAACAGTTATCAAAGATTATGATATGATTACGATATCCATTTTGTTGGAGACCACTTTATGGATGGGTTTGAAGATTTTTTTTTTTTGGTAAAAAGGATGGGTTTGAACTTTGAAGATTTATTAGTGGATTTTTTAAAAGCCAATTTTGGGCACTTCATATTATCATATATCAGTTAGTATACATAAAGTTAGGAAAATTGGTTAAGTGGAGCGATATAACTTTTTTTAAGCTTTCCTTTTATATAAATGATGAAGTTTATTTATTTTTGTTTTTACAAGTGCTATAATTTGTTCAGTTCAAACTTGTCTCTTGGGAGTGTTTGAAAGTTTGGCAAAATGCTATATGGCATGATAATACAGTACAATATGATAATTGTGAGTTTGGATCCGCGATATCAGATTGTGTTGATATCAATGTCGCATGATAAAACATTATAAGAGAATGAATTAGTACGGATCAGAACAAGTTAACACGATATAACACGATAAAAAAAATATTAATTTAATTATTTTTTTATAACTAACTTTTGACATTATTATTATTTGTTTTAGAAAACTATAAAATTCATATTTTTATTTAAAAAAATGACAACTTTGATATCTATTAATATATTGATATTTTGTTTTAAATTCTATCTTTTTTATTACTTAAATTGGATGTACAATTTTAATTTGTTAATAATATTTTGAATATTTTTAAATTTACAATTGTAATGCATATTTTTTTAGTTACGATAAATATTTAATATAACTTTAACTCATAATATTTTACATATTTTGAATTCACAATTATTAATTATATTGAATTTTAATATGCTAATATATTTTTTTTATGAGGTTTAATATATCATTTGAATATGTATTTAGGCTTAGTAGACACGAATTAAACAAGACACAAATACAGAATTATATGGCACGAACACGGTTCAGCACAAATGCTTAACGAATTGGGTTCAGATGAAAAAAATTTAACACGAATACAGTTCAACACGACACGTTGTCAGACTTAAAGTGTTTCACTACAAAAAATCCTAATAAATTTTTATTTTTTTTCAGCCATGCTCCTTAAAAACAATTTTGACTATAAACCCATGTCCAATGAGATATCAAAGAAATTAAGAATAGGTAAAGAAAGGAAAGAAAACATAAAAATAATGAATTATAACTCATAGTCTCTTTAGCTGCCTGCAGACATGTCAATAAAACCAGCACCCTTTGTTTCAACTTCTTGCAACCTAACAAAAACTTCCAACTAGATCTCATAAATTTCAACACGCTACGAATTTATATATATTTTTTAGAGTTTAAATTTATATATTTTAATGCGTAAACTTAATGGATTGCGTTTGGATCAACAAATTTTGCACGAACACGATATGAAACACCGCGAATAAAAAATTAAGATTAACACAATACAACCTACTACGAAAGTTTAATGAATCGAATTTAGATAAATAAATTTAAACATAAACATAACACGAATACGATATAACACACTTATTGCCAAATTTAGCGCCAACCCATGAAACCAGTTAACTAGGCACGTATTAGGTAACGACTAGTTAATTGTTATATCGTCACTAACAGTGATAGTTGGCGCTTTTCACAAGGGGTAAGTTATTTTTACACTACCAAATTAACTCAATATACTTGCCCAAAATATATTTTTAGTTTGCTTTTCCAAATTTATGACACCCCAAAATGGATTTAGCAATTACTATTATAACAATTAACAGACTTTTGAGGGTCTTAATGTTTTTCGAGTTTTTGTTTTTTGTTTTTTTTTGGTCGGTATTTATAATATTTCTAAACTAAAGGAGAGAGAGAGGCATGATTGGAACCCACGATCTCTGTGGGACGCTTACCACTAAACCAACCAGGCTCGTCCTTGGTTTATTGAGATAGCCATGTTGAAAAAGTTGACAAGTTAATAAGTTGTTAGCTAGAAGTGAAGCGACATTTGAAACAAAGGTTTGAAATAATATACAAGAGTAGTTTATGTAATTTGTTACTACATTCATAATGGTCTTCTTAAGAAGATAAATAAATTGTCTACCATTTGTGTATATATATATATATTCCCTATCTCTTTGAAATGTTAATAAAATGAAATATTGCCTTATGGAATCTTCATTTTCTGAAGACTGTTGCAAGATCTGCATAGTACGTTGCGATCCATCCTTCAATTATTTCCACTTCAGTCCTTCGTTGCTTCACTAACCAATGAGGATCGGTTTCATCTGCTTGTAGAATATCCAAACAATGTGACCCTGCAAAACTAATTTTAATTACTAATATATAAATTTTATATAATTTTGGTCTTACTCTTCCAAGAAATTTGAAAGTGTGATGCACTTTTCCTTTCTAAAAGTTTTTTTTTTCATTATAATATGGAAAACATTGATACGAGCAATGTTGAATAATTCACTCACCGTTGATTGTATGAATGGCTAAAAGACTGTTTGATAAGTTCTCCAATACCCTGTAGAATGAGAGTGATCAAAATAAATATTCTAAGTTTGGTCCACCAAATTTTTTAATTAAATTATAAAATTTATGAAAATTAAAATAGTTTTATTTTGCTTTATTTTTAGTTAACAAATAACTTACCCGGCAATACTATGAGGATCTTTCAGCCCATTGGAGAAAATGATATTGCTACCAAACCTCCGCAGTATCAGTTTTATATCCTGAAAATTGTTAATTCAATTTATATCAGAAAGTCAATAATAATAATAATACATAATATGTATGTATTAAAATAGATACACTTATTTACAAGTCGTTTCCAAGAGAACCAAGAGACTAGTCATTAGTCAATGGACAATAATTGTTTTTATTTCCGACTCAAAAACGTGTGTTACGTTCTTCAAAGTTACTAACAAGCTAGCAATAAATAATCAACTAACGAGTTGATGAAAATCTTTTAAATGTTCATACACACACATATATGTATGAAAAATGATCACATACAAGTGTTAAGCTGTTTATAACATTTCTAATTTTGAATTATTAATTGTTGAACTATTTACGGACTAATCACATTATAATGTTTATTATAAAAATAATGCCAGAAGTACTACATAGTTTAATATCATATTTACCAACTATACAACGGATTATTATTTGATTGACTTATATTTTAATTATATTTATTTTTTTAAAAGCTCGCTTATCTAAATCTAGATTATAGTCATATTGATCAATAAAATAATAATAGCGTATTTAATTTAAAATTGGTTGGATTTTAAAAGAGTTTAAAAGTTTAAGGATATTAAATTTATAATTCAGATAAGTCTATATAAATAAAAAATTATTCAGTTCATATTTTAATGGATTTTATAAAAATCTATTAAAATTTAGATATATTCAATTAAAATTTTATAAATTTTTTTTTAAATTTTAAAAGTAAATCTATTTAAATCCATTTAAACTCTAAAATATTTTTTTTTTAAATATATAAGTGAAATCTCACGTAACAATATATGAATTCTTTTAAAATTTATAACTCTATTTAAATTTATTAAACTCTTGTGATATTACTCTTATTACAAAAAGATATAATATAAAACTGATATATCGTTAATAGTTTTTTTATGATGGGTCTGGTCGCATTCAAACTAGCTATAAATGCTTAAATGCAGAAAAATTGAACTATATAAATGCGGAATCTCCACCATAATATGATCTCACAAAATTGCTAATTATATTTATAGTGAAAATAAATAAAGAAAGAAAACATACGTGGCCTCCATAACAAGTGGCGACCTAGTGAGGACGAGGTAGGACACCATAGAAGTCTTTGCACCGTTTGATGTAGGTATTTAGATTAAAAGGTTTAGGTGGGAACATGGTCTTATCGATGCGTCCAATGGGTATCACCATTTCACTGCATGTCTGTGTATGCAGCAAAACAATATTCAAATTATTCAAGAAAAAAAAAAAATATTCAAATCATTCATTATTATTCCTTAATTTCCACAATTAATTCCTAAAGAATAATCATCGAATGCCAAATAGACAAAAAAAAAAAAAAAATTTCTTCGTAAAAAAAGAGAGATTAAAAACACACAAAACAAAAAAAAATCGATTATGAATCTAATTTTGGTGCTGTTATTAATTTCAACGATGACTATTTATAGCAAGTGGGAGGATTACTAATGCTTTTTTTTTTGCTTTTCAAATTCATCAAACACTTGAGTTTGATAATTTTATGAAGCATATGATAATTAGTTTAATATTATTGATATGTAGGCTTTGTTGTATTAGCTTAAATTTGGAGTTGAATTACTGAATTATTATATTAGTATAGTAATTTTATTTGTTTTAGTTTAATATGTTTATTTGTCCTATTATTTTTTTAATAATTTATGTGCTAGGTTTTAAAAAAATGCAAGTCTAACAAATTTTGACACAAAAAATAGCTCAAATATCAAATATTTAAAGTAAAAATGCTCAAAAATTAAATTTTAAAAAGTCTAAAAAAATTAAATAAAAGCTAAAGCTAAAGCCAAACCAATTAACCAAATAGATTCAATCCAATTACTAATTAGATTGGATTGGAATTGATGTATAGATCAGATCATATCGGATTGAAAAAAATAAAACTGATTACTAATTCGACTGGTTATTTTCAAAATAGATCATGTTCGAACTGATGAATATCCCTAGAAAAAAAAAAAACAAGCAATAAAACTAAAAATAAAAGACAAAATTAAATAATTAATTTTGGTAATGGTGATGTTTTATAAAGTAGGGGCAAACGAAATGGGACATCCTACCTCTCATCTTTGGTTGGTAAGGTGTTCTTACTTATTTGTCATTTAATTAGCTTCATAAAACACACAAATTATAGTTATATATATTATAGGTAACTTATAATTAACTTGCATAATCTATAAATAAAAGATTCTTTTTCTACTCAAAATAGAGTCAAATTAAATAACTATTGTTAACTCACCGTATATTTCAAAAGCTATAGCTAATAAGTAACAGGTCCAGCAATCTAAATCAACCACATTCTTGAGTCTTACAATAATTCAACACAAATTCAGAGCATCTCCAATGGTTTTTTTTATATTTCAAAAGTCTTTGCCATATAAGATAAATAGACAGACTAATATAAAAATCTTCTCCAATGGCTCTGTCTAAATAGTCTATTAAGCTGATGTGGCATAAAAAAAAAATAGAAGATGTCTAGAAGACTGTCTACTTCTAGAAGGTCTGTTAGACAGTCTAACTCATTATTTTATTTATTTTTATCAATTTTAATTAATTTTTAGATAAGTTTTAGTTTATTTTGAACACAACCACTGGAGATAATTTTTAAATAGACATTGTCTATTAAATAAACATTGTGCCACATAAACAGAATGATTTCTATTTCTTTTGCCACATAGACTCTAATAGAAATAACCATTAAAGATGCTCTCAAATTACAGTAGTAAAGATCGAATTCGGTATCTCTTATTCAGTTACCAAGGCTCTGATAAATATTATATTTCATATTGATAAAAATTAATTAGTAAAAACATATATGTATATATATAAGATCAAAAGCATATATAAAAATAATTTATATATATGACATATTATAAACATTCATACTCCAACCCAAAGTAGTCTCAGAAACATATTGGGGCCGATTGACATAGCATGACCTATTTCCTTCATAAGAAACAACTCCTGCAAATACTTTGTCAAGAATATTGCTTCCAACTGGAGCTCCATCAATGCTGGCACAGACCTGAGTTACCGGATATTCCGGTGGCCAATTATATTGAGCTGCCATGGAGTACATTCTATCCAGGTAGTCCTTCAGCTCTGATGATTCTTTCAATGGTCTAATTAACACAAAACAAAACACCAATTCAACCTCTGTTATTCCCACAAATTCATACTATATCGAAATGTTTTTTTAGTCCATTTTTAATTATATAAACAAATTTGGTAACTCTAATATTATTGTAATTACATATCTTACTTGCAAGTCCGAAACTATTTGCTAAGAGTTGAAAACCCATCGTGTGTGGCAGCCACTTTATCGATTTCGGACCACGATTTTCGTATGGTTTGGTAGCAATTCTCACTAACTTCCTGTAATGTATACATGTATTATACACTAGCATTGAAGTTTAAGGCAAAAAATGAAGAATTAGATGAAAAAATTAGATAAATATATTAGATGAAGAATTTCAATCAAATTAATTCCTCTGAAATCCTTGGTGACAATGGAATAGTATCCATTATGTGGTACAATGTCATCAAAGTAAGGAATTGGAGCTGATGAGGCCAGAGCTCAAAGGGCTATATGGGGATACTTTAGTCTAAACCATGAAGCTCTAGCACTGCAATAAATAAATAAATATATATATATATATATATTATGGGAAAAAAAGAGAGTATAAAATGAAATTGTTTAATGAAAAAATGGATTTATATATGATTAAGCTACTAACTTCCTCCATAGGATCCTCCAATCACAATGACTGGTGCTTTTTCAGCCTTCAATTTCTTCTTCACGTGCAAGATTACAGCTGCATAATCTGCTATAGCTTGAGCTGAATTAAAATACCCAAGAGTACTTGCATTTTTTAGTGCTTCTTCCCTTGACCCAAATGGAATTGATTTCCCATAGTATCTATGCTGATAATTACCAAAAAAAAAAAAAAACATAAATAAATCAGATTTCTAATTAATTTCAAAGAAAATAAGTTCTTTTTTTTAAAATAAAATAAAATAAAAGAGAATGGAAAGTGAATTTGGTATGCATATATTATAGTATGCACCTCTATATAAAGCAGGAAAGCTTTAAATTGAATGGCATTATCACTGAGAAAACCAATTATACTAAGATCGCCGTCCAATGGTGCTTCAGCACCAAAGTAAATAGTATTTGTGCACTTTACTATTGAGAACGATTTTTGAATTGAATGTGCATTTATACCACATAAATTTAAATAATGTCTATTTCTATACCACATAAATAGCAATCCACATTCTCTATTAGAGATACTCTAAAATTGTTTTTTGGAGTGAAAACGCTAATATTGTTATTTCCTCAGTAACAGTTATAAAAAATTATGACATGATTACGACATCCATTTTGTTGGAGACCACTTTATGGATGGGTTTGAAGATTTATTAGTTATTCAGAAAGTCCAGTGGATTTTTTAAAAGCCAACCAAACAATATTGGGCACTTCATATTATCATATATCAGTTAGTGTACATAAACTTAGGAAAATTGGTTACACTACTATAGAAAAAAGCTATCGATGACGGCCTTACTTTTATATAGACGTCGGTTATAAAAGAGAGCCGGCGTTGATAAAATAAGACGACGGTTAGAATACATCAACGACGGTTTTATCTACAACCGTCGTCTAAAGTTACATTAACAACGACGGTTAATTAATAAACCGTCGTTGATAAAATACTAAAAGACACGTGGCAGCAACGTGGACGCCACATGTATGGTGAAGAGTATAGACGAAGGTTCCTTTTGTTTTTAACCGTCGTTCTTTTGTGTATATTTGTCCACATGACGCTCTTATGTTTAGTCTCTGAAACGCGGTTTTAACGTTCAAAATAGCAGTTGCAAAAGTAGCCGTTGCAAAAAATATAGCCGTTAGTAATTTTTTTGCCTATATATTTTCATTTTTGTTCTCAATCAAATTTACTAAATTCATTTCTCCAATAATTTTTGTTCAAATTCTTTTAGTGGTGATCAAAAATATTCAAATAGCATTTATTTAGAATTTAAGTCATTAATTTATTGAAGGTTGTAGTTGATTTTTGTAAAAAAATTCACTATCGAGGTAAGTAATTTTATGCAATTAACTACATTAAATATTTATATTATTGCATTATCATTTAAATTAAATTAGTTATATAATTTTATTTTCATGAATAAATTATTTTATAATTGTTAGGTTATGAACATTTAAATTTTGCAATGATATATATATATATATGTTTTCCATTTATCAAATTTGTTAGTTTGTTTAAATATTTGATATGTTATAATATCATATAATATTGTTATTTATTATATATTTTATGTTGTTGTAGTTAATTTTAGAATATAGTAAAATATTAATATTAATTAGTTGTATAATTATCGTTGTAGATCTCTATATTTATTGTTAACTATTTATTTTCTATTATTGATTTGATAATTATTAAATGTTGGTTACATTGTTAGTAATATATTATTTATTGCTATATTTTAAATCATTCTTGTTTAAATTAGTTTTAATTAGTTGTTATTTAAATAGATAAAATGGACAAATCATGGATAAGGATGGATAGGAGAACCGATGCATTTTAAAAGGGTTTTGAAATGTTTTTAGAATTTACTAAAAAAAATGCAAATAGAGATGGTAAAATTCGATGTCCTTGTTTGGAATGTGAGAATTTATTTTTTAGCACTATTGAAGAAGTGAGAGGGCATGTATATTTTAAGGGGTTTGATACGAATTATCGTAAGTGGATTTTGCATGGAAAAGAGTTGGAAGAGTATGAAGGATATCGTGGAGATTGTTCTAGAGTTAGTGTAATTAGTAAAAGCAATAACACTGAAAGTCATTTTACCCACATAAATACAGATGATGAAGATGTGGTGGGTAATAATATTGATATGGTGAATGATGCTTGTGACAAGTTCATGGATAATCCCGGTGAATTTAAGAGGTTGTTGGAGGATGCTGAAACTCCTTTATATCCAGGTTGTATGAACTTTACTAAACTATCTAGTTTGGTAAAGTTGTACAACCTGAAATCGAAATATGATCTTTTAGACACAAGTTTTTCTGAATTATTAAAGTTGTTGCGGGAAATGCTATCGAGCGATAATGTTTTGCCAGATTCTATGTACAACGTGAAAAAGACTCTAACAGCATTGGGCATGGATTATGAGAAGATACATTGTTGTCGCAAAAACTACATTATTTATCGAAAAGAATATGAAGCACAAGAAAGTTGTCCTAAATGCGGAGCATCGAGGTGAAAGGAAACTGACAATGGAACTAAACGTGTAAATGCCCCTCATAAAGTCATGTGGTATTTTCCACCAATTCCACTGTTCAAGAGGATGTTTCAAAGCGTTGACACGGCTAAAAATCTGACGTGGCATGCAAATGAAAGAAATGTTGCAGTTGGAAAGTTAAGTCATCCCGCCGATTCACCCTCTTGGAAGCTAGTTGATTGCATGTGACCTACTTTTGGTAAAGAATGTCAAAACTTAAGGCTTGGGATTGCAGCTGATAGCATTAACCCGCATAAGCATATGAGTTCTCAATACAGTTGTTGGCATGTGCTTACAGTTACATATAATCTTCCACCATAGTTGTGTATGAAGCGGAAGTTTATAATGTTGACAGTGTTGATATCTGGACCGAAGCAGCTTGGCAACGATATAGATGTTTATCTGCAGCCATTGATTAACGATCTTAAGCAGTTGTGGGATGAGGGGGTGCGAACTTTGTGGCCAACCCAGGACATATGGATTTCATGACTGATCAGTATATGAACAATACCTGGGTTGCCACTAATATTCCTGAGGAGGGGCACCGTTTCAGTACTCTGCCAGCACCAATACATCTTAGTACTCCTCCAGCTCCAGTACATCCCATGACACCTGAGGAGGTAAACTTTTGTAAGATTGTTGTGTAATAAACATTTAATATATTGATTGTTATTTAATTAAAAAGTCGGCCAATTTATTTTGCAGGGTCTACAGTGCAAGCTTGCTGTATGCACTAGAGATAATATAGTGGCTGCTGGATTGATATACCCTATGACCGTTCCAGACTTTGTTTGCCATGGGATACGATTAGGGGAGCTTAATGTGCGGGTCAATGTTCAGGAGGCATTGGTCCCTGATGCAGCCCTACCTATATCATTTTTTGACATTACATTGGTTGGAGAAGCTGTGGAATCATTTTGTCCATGACCTAGATTTTTAGTCATTTTACCTGAAGAAGAGGTAAATAATTAAGTTATTAATAATTGTTATTTATAGTGTTTTATTTATTCATTATAATTAAGTTATTAATAATTGTTATTTATAATGTTGTTTTGAAATTTATATATTTGATCATGTGAAGATATCAGTACGAGCATCAAAAGACAAGGCAGTAGCTCATTTAGACTCGAATAGTACTCCCCATTCGCGTCATTCGTGGGCATCTCCACCGACCAATGAAAGTCAGCATCAATTAATCACATCTGACCTGCCACCGAAGCTGAGATTAATGAAGATGGTAGCTACCACTGTCTTCAACCAACAATGTACGCAACTTCAATTCAACTTGGAAAGGGGTATGATAGGCAATTCTCATCCTGGAGTGCTGACACATGAGGATATCTACCAATTTTGTCAGATGTAGGACTTGGGTGTTGATTGCGTATTATTCTATATAAAGCAAGCTACAAATTTATAAATGAAGTTATCATTAATTTATTTTCATTTTAAAATTTTCTTAAATTGTATTTGACATGATATTTTTTTACAGGAAGCTGTATCGACATATGATTCGCACTGGGAAGATTTTGTTATATGCTTTTATTGATCCACGTGTGGTGCAGAATGCTGGACCTAAAATGTTGGCATCCCAAGCTGAGCAATTGGTCAGACGGTGGAAAGAACAACCTGACTTCAATAGGATATGGTTAATTCCATATCATTGTCGGTACAATTTAATTATATGTGAAATTATTACTTTCTTAAATATATATAGTATATTATATATTTTTAATATTGACGTTTATTTCAGTACTCATTGGACGCTTGGTGTCGTGGACCCGTACTTGGGGTATATTTGGTTTTTTAATTCCACCAACACCAAAGCTAATATTGATTTCAAGCGATTAATAAGCAAGTAAGTTAATTGAAAAAAATTAGTAAGTTAATTTTGGTGATTAAATTTATTTTTAATAATTTATTTTATTTATAAAATGTTATATATATAGAGCTTGGACATTATGGAATGAGACGAAGAGGCAAAGGTCGAAGAATAAATTAATTAGTTGGCGAGGCGGAAATGTAAACTCTATGAATTATTTATTTCATTAATGTTAAAGTATTAGAAATTATATAAATTAATATTTTAAATTATTTTTTTTATAGGCATCATTGCAACCGACAGGTCATGAGTGCATATTATGTATGCATGATGATGAGAGATATAATAATTGTCGATTCATCAGTACCACAGTCTCAGTTACATAATACTGTAAGTATAATTTTAGCGTAATTGTAAATTTATATATAATATTATGTTTTCTAATGCATTAATATTATTTGTTTAATTTTTATATACAGTTTAAAAATTGTATTTGGATACAAGACTTCGTGGATAAATTTAGAGAGGATTTGGCTGAATATTTTACTGAAGAAGTTTCGAACCCTTCAAGTTTGGAATCATCGTTTGATTAGTTCAGTTTAATTATTAGTTATGTATAAAACTTTTGTTATTGTTAATGTTATTATGTAATTAGTATTGTATAATTTGTAATTTCATTTTAATTAGAAATATTTATACTTTTTTGTATAATTTAATATAATCAATTTATTATTACTGTTTTATATATTAATTATTATTTTATTAATTGAAAATATATTATTGATTAAAATATTTATATGAAATAAATATATTTAAATGCCAAAATATATATATTTATATATAATATTGACGAAGGTTCATACAAGGAACCGTCGTCGATAATTTTACATAGACGACGGTTTATAGTAAAAATCATCGTCTATATATTTTCCGTTTGGCGCCAACGTGGCTTCGGTATTGTTTTAGACAACGGTGTGGTAACCGTCATTGATGTTTTATGAGTATCGACGACGCATCATTTAACTACGGTTTTATGTCCGTCATCTAAACACTTAAGACGACGGTTTTTTACCGTCATTTTTGACCCTATTTTCTAGTAGTGTTAAGTGGAGCGATATAACTTTTTTTAAGCTTTCTCTTTATATAAATGATGAAGTTTATTTATTTTTGTTTTTACAAGTGCTATAATTTGTACAAGTTCAAACTTGTCTTTTGGGAGTGTTTCTAGGCTTGAAAAAATGCTACACAATACGATACGACACGATATGATACAATAGTTTGTAGATTTTAGTCTAAAATATCGGATCGGGTTGATATCAGTGCCACATGATAAGACATGATAATAAAATGTGTTATAACACGTTAATACGATATGTCACGATAAAAAAAATATTAATTTAATTATTTTGTTTATAACTAACTTTTTACATTATTATAATTAAATTTTTAAAAAGTTATAAAATTCATATTTTATTTCATTGGATAATGGCAACTTTTATATATATTTATATATTGATATTTTATTTTAAATTCTATTTTTTTATTACTTATATTGGATGTACAATTTTAGTTTGTTTATAATATTTGAAATATTTTTAAATTTACAATTGTAATGCATATTTTTTTTAGCCATGATAAATATTTAATATAAATTTAATTTGTAATATTTTACATATTTTGAATTCACAGTTATTAATTATGTTGAATTTTAATATGAAAATATGTTTTTTAAAATGTTAAGTATATCATTTGAATATGTATTTAGGTTTAGTAAACACGATTTAAACACGACATGAACATGGAACTATATGGCGCGAACAAAGTTCAACACGAATGCTTAACGGGTTAAGTTCGAATAAAAAAATAATTTACACGAACACGAAATGATACGACACAAATACAATTCAGCACGATACGTTATCAGGCTTAGGTGTTTCCCTACAAAAACATCCCAATAACTATTTTTTTTTTTCAGCCATGCTCCTTAAAAATTATTTTGACTATAAACCCATGTCCAATGAGATATCAAAGAAATTAAGAAAGTATATGTAAAGAAAGGAAAGAAAACATAAAAATAATGATTTATAACTCACAGTCTCTTTAGCTGCCTGCAGACATGTCAATAAAATCAGCACCCTTTGTTTCAACTTTTTGAAACCTAACAAAAAATTCCAACCAGATCTCATAAGTTTCAACACGAATTTATATTTATTTTTGAGAGTTTGAGTTTATATATTTTAACGCGTAAACTTAATGAGTTGCGTTTGGATGAACAAATTTTGTCACGAATCCGATTTGACACGCCACGAATAAAAAATTAAAATTAACACGACACAACCCACCACGAAAATTTAACGAGTCGAGTTTGAGTGAACAAATTTAAACATAAACATGACACGAATACGACATAACACGACTATTTTCAAATCTAGAGCCAACCCATGAAACTAGTTAACTAGGCACAGATTAGGTAATGACTCGTTAATTGTTATATCGTCACTAACAGTGATAGTTGGTGCTTTTCACAAGGGTAAGTTCTTTTTACATTACCAAATTAACTCAATATTCTTGCCCTTCTTATGGAAAAAAATATATTTTTAGCTTGCTTTTCGAAATTTACTATCACACCCCAAAATGGATTTAGCTATTACTATTATAACAATTAACAGACTTTTGAGGGTCTTAATTTTTTCGAGTTTTTGTTTTTTTGTTTTTTCTTCGTCGGTATTTATAATATTTCTAAACTAAAGGAGAGAGAGGCATGATTGGAACCCACGATCTCTGTGAGACGCTTACCGCTAAACCAACCACGCTCGTCCTTGGTTTATTGAGATAGCCATGTTGAAAAAGTTGACAAGTTAATAAGTTGTTAGCTAGAAATGAAGCGACATTTGAAACAAAGGTTTGAAATAATATACAAGAGTACTGGCATAGTTTATGTAATTTGTTACTACATTCATAATGGTCTTCTTAAGAAGAAAAACAACTGTGAAAGACTATTTTTTCAGATCAAATTCATCAGTTCTGTTTGTGTGTGTTAGTAGGTAGCCTAGCTTTATAATCTGAAATCCAAAATTCAATGATTTTGATCTCTCTGTGTGATCAGCCAGTCAGGATCCAAGCCGTGTGAACCTATATAGTTACAATAGAAAGTCTCAATCGTGATTTTGTATCAAGTAGTTTGAACACTTTCTAAGATACATATATAGGTACCTTTATCAGTATATATAGCTGTAATAGTACTAGAAATGTTCTTCATGACTCTGTAATTGGAGAAACAAAATATTGAATTAGCTTAATTTTACATAAATCAGAATAAAACAATGTTAGAAAATTTGGCCGAGAGTTTCATCCTATTGAAGAGAAGAAGAGGAACAAGAAAAAAAAATACACAAATTGATTTTTTCTATTCGGCCAATGGCCTCTACTTTGGCCAAAAAAACAATAGCAAAACTGAAAATACAAGTTTAAATATACAAAAACTATTTTTGCTTGAATAGTAGGCAACATCAATGCCTTCATCTAATCTATCCAGCCCCTTATTTCATCATGTTGCTTACATAATGCAACTCAATTTCAGCCCATACTCTAACCAAAATATCCCACAAATTCACCATTAATTACATAACAGCGCATATAAACATAAACAAACTAAAATAGACAAATCAGTTACTTCAAAACAAGTAACTTTACATTTTAAACTCAGCCAAAATAAACTAATTTATGCAGCTTCCATTCCCTTTCTTTGCCAGCTGAATTTCCACTCCACAAAACCAAGCTTCATGAACACAAAACATGTTTACTAAAAATGGCACCATTCTAACAAAAGAAGGGAAAAAGCATTGAAAAATCACAGTAGTTCATTACCCTCCAGCACTATATGTGTATCGCAGTACATTCGAGAAAATGATGTTACTTGCAAAATTTCCAAGAACTGATCCAATATCCTGAAAACATTACACACACATATATATACACTCACACACACAAAGAGAGTCATGCTATAAACTTTAACAGCTGAGGACTTTATGGAGTTCAACTGTGAGTTTTTTTTTCTTATTTTTAATTTTTTTTTTTCCTTTGATTTTATAGTATTTGAGATTGTTTGAGACTGTTTTTTTAAATAAAATAAAAAACAACAAAAATAACATAATATAACCGTTTTTGTATTTTTATAGCCTTTTTTTTTTCAATTTCATTTAAAATCTCAAGTACTATAAAACTAAAGGAAAAAAAAAAAAAAACCAAAAACAATTTCCACAATCAATCTCCATAAGGTCCTCAACTGTTGGAGTTTATAGCAAAATTTTATATATGTGATGTAATATGGTTTCTTGACTTTTTAACAGAGAGGTGAATTAAGGTTTATCCAAATGAGCTAACATGACCTCCAGATTCTGTAGTGATCCAATGAGGTCTTAGGGTGACACCTAAATGATCTTGGCAGGTCTTGAATAATATTACTTTATTCATAAGTTCAAATTTATGAACGGATAAACTCGAATTTGTTAGTTCCAAAAGAAAAATAACTGAAATTAAGAAGGCAGTCAACTCTTTTTATATGCTTATGGATCTCCAAATCTAGTCTATATGGGATTTAATTCACACAATTTTCCAATAGGTTTGTCATACTGAGCTGAATAAGTATCCAATGATTCTAAGAAATTCTTCAGCTGTTGTCATGAATTAAAAGACTTTATAAAAAGGAATAATCAAGGGGGGAAAAAAGCATAGCAGAGGTGAGTTTTCAATTTTCAACCGAGATTTAAACAAATGCATATTTGAATTTGGAGAAGTTTGATATGAAAAAGATTTATGATCACCCGCAATTACTAAAAATTTTACAGAGATTCTGAAGCCCATTTGGTTGAGCTGCAACTTTGTCATTTCAGTCCGAGATTGTCTTATTGTAGTGTAACAACTCTCACTGGTATCCTATTTTCATTAGGTAGCGAAAGAAACACCAATCAATAAGACACCTTGATCGAGAAAAATCCATGAGAGGTGTTTTAGTTTAAAATCCTTGGTGGTGACCACATGGTACCTTAAACCATGATGCAAGCACTGAATATATTACAAACAGAAATAAAATCATCAATTCGACCAACACTTTCCAATTAATGATAAATATTAAACCACAGTCTAATATCATTGCTCTCATAAGCTCAAATTTGTAAAAAATTAGCTGAAATAAAGTTATATACTTTAATAATATGTAATCAATTCTGTAACTTACTTCTACCATGACATATATTAATACCAAAACACGTAGCTACCATTTTGAACTACAATCTAGTACTAATATTTTCATAAGCTTAAACTTGTGAAATGTGTACGGTAATTGGGTTATAAATACTAATAACTAATTCTGTAACTTACTTCCACCATAAGACCCGCCAATGGAGATAACAGGGCAATTTTCAGCAGAAAGATTCTTCGTAAGGGCTGTGATCAGCTGTGTATAATCTGCCAAAGCTTGTGTTGAGCTGAAGAATCCAAGTGTAATGGTGTTTTGAAAAGCTTCTTATTTGGACCCAAATGGCTTCACATATAGTTTTTATCATCATTTACTTAATTACTAGCAACATGAATCAATGTAAACGCCAGTCTACAGTGCTTTTTAAATTCTGGTCCGCAATGCTATAGTTACCAAATTTATTAATCAAGATGTTAGTATATGATGTAAAAGTTTATTAATGATTGATAAATTAATAATGCTCTACAATCATAGGAGAAAAATCCAATGAAATTTGGTTGATAAATTTGATCATCTATAATTAATTATTATTTAGCATATCTATATATAGTTAACAAAAAAAGAAAAAAAAATGTTTTGTTCATTTATTTTTCAGGGCCCTTGGCAGTTTTGCATTTTTGAATACTGCTAACCTCTATGTGCAACAAAAAAAGCCATTGAAACTAGAAGCAAGATCAACAATAAAAATCCTGCAATACTAGTTTTACTTGCTTCGTCACCAGTGTAGACAAAGATGGGCGAGCAAGTATCCTCCCCACCCCAGTACTTGGTAATCATGGCATTGCTCTCTTGCTTGTAATTGAAATGGTCAAGTGTCTATGTAAAAGTATGTCACAAACTCTGGTGGGAGTTCAATGCCGGACTCGCTTACTGTCATGCTTCTTTTTGCCATTCCAAATCCTGCTGTCCTGAGAGAAAATGTTGCAGATGCACATACTGGAATGATGATGAGTAGCAGCAGAGGCAATGCGTGCGGTGAAATTTGTAGCATTTTTTTGCTTTTGTAAACAAAATGGAGAACTAGGCAATACCAGCTTGCTTTTAAGATTTTCAGATTTGTTGAGAAAATTTTATATATTTTAAAAGTAAAGTCTATTCACAATGTTAATAACTTAGGTAATATGATGACATCGAGAAGAATGTAATTGGAATTTTTATGTTCCATATATTATCCTACAATTTACTGCCACAACAGGTTTTGGAATTTAGCACACTAAATAGTTTAGAGAAACAGCAAAGATAAAAAGACAATTTGCACAAAGCAACCGACATGGTCAAGAAGAAACACTTGCAAAAATAAAAATAAAATAACAGGGGTTTTGGCTCCCCTTTCAATTTGAATTTTGTATCTACAGAAAAATACAGACAGAAAGATATGTAAAGTACAAGTACATTTATATTAATTTTGGCTTAGTTTTTTTTTTTTTAGGAATTAATTAATTTTTCATACATAAATAATGAACAATCAGTGAATTTATAATTTCATGTTCTACTAATTTCTTAAATATTAATGTTAGATCCCCTCAAGCAACTTAAAATGTTATTTTTTATTTTTGTTTAGCATTTGGGGAAAATAAAAGAATAAATAAAAGAGAAAACGTTGAATGAAAAATATTACACCACCTAGAATATTGCAACAGCATTCCCTAATCTCTGTTATTATTGCACGCCAGGTGCAAATTAAACTCAACAAATTGAACCTTATACACCCAAAAAATGAGAAGGAAAAAACCGAGAAAAAGAAGGCAAAACGACTACAAGTATGCTCCGCAAAGAGAATGAAACCCAACCAAAAAAAAAGAAAAAAAAAAGGCAATTACAGAAAATTATATAATACAACAATAGGCAACTATTCAAAGAAAAAATAGTAAATAAGATGCCTGCGCACACTATTCACGCCCAAAAAAATAATGAATAATGGAAGCACACATATGCATATGCATACACATGCATGCATGGCTGGACTCTCAACTAGCAGCAGTAGTACATAAGATACATCGCATTCGAGGGGCACCCGATTGGTTATCATCATCCTCATCGTCCACACCACCATTCTCATAATCATATTCTGCTACTGGAGCCTTTGATCCGGTACCCTTATTGCCACTTGTATATGTAGAATCCATAAGACAATTCATGTGATAAGCATGACAACAAAAGAATACAATGACTGATACACTTTGTATCGAAAAAGGATCAAAACACATGCAACACCTTGCACCCCCCCTGGTTTTTGACTTGACCTCCATTGTTCTCACACTCAGAGCTCTCTCTATCGCTTGAGAAGCCCTACTGTCGTTTCTTTTTGCCCGTGCTTCCTCTTCTTCATTGGTCAAGTAAACTCCATGTCTTGCCTCTTTGTAGTATTTAACCAAGAGGTTGACACAATCAGCCTGTTTATCAATCACACCAATTTGCCAAATTTTTCACTTGGGACTGTAACCCATCAAATGCAAGTTCAAAAGAGGATGTGAAATAAATACCTTTAAGATATCATTGCACCCATGTCTTAGCGATGTCTCAGTCCTGTAATCAGTGACGATCTTAACTAGCCTATCCCGTAGCCTGAAAATGAGTCATATAATGCCTCTTGTTAAAGAACGTAAAATTACTCTACACAGAGATTTAAAATGTTCCATACCTCAGTGAAAAAATCAATTTTAAGAAATAAATAAACTATGTTACATCTAATTTTACTAGAGTAGAAAACGTTTAATCTAAATAATTATAGAACATACTAGATTATGTTATCAGGGAAGGAATCATGGCAATCTTCTAAAATTTTGCGGGCTTATAAGTCAGTTAAAGAAAAACATGTTGGTAGGATAACCTTGGGCAAAACCCTGAAGCATGTGGTTTTAAGTACAGTAAATAATCAACTGCATTGTAGGTTCCTTTCCCTCCATCCCTGCAGTGAGGTGTACTTTGTACATGTACGTGTACAACATTCAACGCATAATTTAGTAAATAACGGCTTCCTTTCCCTCCTCTTTTTCCCAGTATTTCCAACTTCATGAGTTTGAATATTAAACTATGCTTGCTAAAAACTAAGTCACGTCCAAATAGCAGAGAAAACTGTTACATGTCACACCATACTTGCCAGAAAAACAGAGATCTCATTCAAGATAGAACAGAGAATATGAGAAATTAATTCAAAATACATTAATCATACTAACCGAGGTATCTCCAAGCCATTGGGAACCATATTCACAATATAAAGAGGATCAAGATTGCCCACTGTATGTTCCAGTAGCATGCCCACCTGACAATTATTGGAAGCAAGCAGTTTGAAGGCACTCAATGGAATTTCTACAAGCTATCAACTTCATAAAAATACTATAGGCTGCACATTAGTCTTCAGAAATATACCATCTCAGGTTTGTGAAGACATTGCATAATTAACTCTTCCCAAAGTTCATCATCATGCTGCATGGTAACAAACTCTACAGCCTGTATACAATCATGAAGCTTGTTCCATCACCAAAAACTTAAGAGAAAACAGAAATAATCCCAAAGTATCTTAAAAGTTATCTGTTGTTTAAAAACAAACTCTTCCTAGATAAGAAGTCATAAATTACCTCTTCAATATCCCCTAATTTATTAATAATTACAGCCAGTGCTTGTCTTGAATTTCCCATTCTTCCAAGAATGAACACTTGCTCCCTTAGAAGGTCTCTTTTGACACATATTTCATATGCCTGAGATTTAAATTCAAGAATTAATTCACAGAGCATGTTAGACAAACAACATAGTTAATCATTCATTTACTGTTCACACCTTTTCAAGTTTATAATGCTGACTGCTACGAAGAAAAGGAAGTAGCATCTTTGGGTCATACTCTGCATATAGCTCAACCTATCAGAGAAAACAAAGGGCAGAGCATCTGTTATACAATGTGCAAACACACAACAAGATATACTAATCCCAACTTACACGAAATCATTAAAAATTAAACTATTTGGTCACCCCATTAATTATAGCTGGTACCATCTAATTGTATCATGGCATTGGTGCAATTAAGTATAGGTAGCTTAGCTTCCCCCACAACCACTAAAGACTAAAATAGAGGAAGCTTATAACTTTTTCAGCCTTTCTTAATACCTGCATATCATGATAATCCTTTCCAGCATGAGGATTTACTTCAAATAATGAATGCAGATACAGATGCAAGAAATAGCGAATGTCCAAGTTATTTCTCGCATTCAACAGTTGTGAGACTACTTCAGATGGAGTAATTAAATCTTTGTTTTGAATTAATAAAGGAACCGCACGCTTGCAATCTAGCATCATCAGTTGGACAACCTGCAGAGGCATAGGAAACACAAGAATGAGGTGATTACTATAACAGAATAAAGTATGAGCAGAACATGTTGGAAAACAAATAACAGCCAGAAAATGGAATATCTTCATAAAAAGATTCTGCAAAATGCACAAATTCCCACAAGCAACCTTTAGCAATTATTGGCTCCAGGTGCTGCAGCGACTACCCTACTGTGAAAGACTTCACCGAATCTAGTTGCTGCATCATCCATCAGCAATTAAACATCGGTCAATGTCTTCCACAAACAGTTTTGTATCTTCTTGGTAGAGAGCATATCTCATATACTTTGCCCAAAGAAGACCAAAAGGCAATGATTCCCTGAGTCTCTAACTCGACGCATGTTTGACGAGCAAAAGCGCAGAGAAAACAGGAGAACTTTACTGAGTTCAAAAGCTTTGCAAAACATCCAATATGGAATAAAAAATCACAACATTATCAAAAATGCCAGATCCTAAAACACATTTTGGAAATTCTAAATGTTGAATTATTCTGACAAATTAGAGAAAAAAACATTCATAATTTGAAAATACTGACATAAATTTATTCTCCAAAATTACATCTAAACAGCAATAGCCAAAAGAATAATAACCCAAGCCTACATATTTACCAGTTCTAAAACCACCTTACCTTCTCCTTAACAGAATCCTGTAAGTTGTGTTTTTCGATGAAGTCAAATATCTCTGGCTTCAGAAGCTGAAAATTCCAAACGAATAAAAATTAAAACCAAATGGAGGTCAGAACAGTGTTGAATCAATGTCTTGATTGCTCAAAGATTCTAACAAAGACATTAAAATGAAATAATACATCTAGTTTCCGGCTGAATTATGAATAAACATTTTGTGCAACAGTGCAAGAATTGACATCAACAACACTTACGTCAGCATATATTGAAAATGCTTTCTCATATTGTCCATCAATTACATAGAACTCAGCCAATGCCTGAAACAGAGAAAGGACAAGTAAATAAAATCACAGTGATCAAAAGACTAAAAATTCACAAGACAAAGCTTGTTCTCAAACCTCTTTGAGCGCATCTGTCATGGATGAAGTATTAAGCTGAGGTTCTATCGCAGAGATAACAGGCAATGCAGAATAAATCATAGGTGGCCAAGATTTAACAGTTGACAAGAGATCCTTATGAAAAGATGGATTTGTAGCCAGAGCTACAAGAGCAACCTGTGGCATGTAAATAAAGAGTGTAATTTCTCAGTCCCACTTGTCACAGAAGAATATTTGTATAAGGAGATTAGAAACAAATTATCTTAACAAACCTCATAAGCAGTATCACGTAGTCTTGGGTTTTCTGTTGGTATATATGGAACCAATACAGGAAGCTGACGAAGATGTGCAAAGTGAAAAACCCATCTGTGGAAAAGATCCAGGTTCAATACCAGATAATGAATTCTGTCCACTTCCAAAACTGGCAAAAATATAAAAAAAATAATTAGTACCTCTCCCATGCTGAAGCAGATCCTCGCAACAATTTGGGACACAGTGATGCAGCTTCAGCATATTTTCTTTCAACAATCAAATGATCAAGGTATCTCGATCCAACCTACAGATATAGTAGAAAAAATTAAGAAACTGTGCTCTATACTCAATAAACTCTTTATTTTCTTCTTCTTTTTTCTTTCTTTTGTTAGGGAAGAAAACCATTCATTTAAAAAAAAAAAAAAAAAAAAAAAAAAAAAAAAGGAACAAATTTCTTTCTTTTCAAACCACCCAAAAGTATGCCTCCCAGAAATATCCCCTCAGCCAATTCCCAAACTGAATTAAAAGAGGAACCATCCAACACTTCAGCCAAGCATAATAGTTTACTCCATATTATAAACATCCAGTCACACTTGAAAAACTGATGAATATAGATTACTCATACTCAGCACACACCATTTAAGAGAGATGAGTTTTTTGGGAAATTCTCCTATTAGCTATTATTGTACAAGTCAGAAAGTAACTTAAAATCTACTTAATTGACAAGAAGAAGACATGTAAAAGGCAAAGGAACATCTACAGTACTTCAAAGAGCTCTAATATCAACTCCTTGTTATGGAACTCATAAAACCAGTTCCTCTGATCTAGGAAAACAAATGAACAAAATAAGATTTGAAGGCAGCTAAGCTAATAGACATTCCATACTCAGAATTTTTACTAAACAACTATCTGATAAATTCAAAGGTAGAGTAGCTGACTTTCACAAACAAAGAAACATACTATGCTAGGTCTTGGCCAAATGGCCAAAATAGCTAATAGCAAATTAATAATGACTAACTTACTTTCAAAGGTTACTTCAGTGGTGGGAAGGTGCCAACTCTATAATGACTACCATAAATCCTCTTCAAGTTATTTAAGCAAGGGATACAAGCTACAAATATAAACATATCCAGAATGGAAAATTATGTGGTTCTAAAACCAGAATGACTTCAAAATACCTCATCCAGTAGTTCACTTCGTCCCTGGCCAGCTTCAACAGCAGCTAAAGCTTTTTCATGCCATCCATGTTGAAGAAGCCAAGAAATATGATCTTCAGTATCCCTAATTTTTCATGCAATATTTGTATAAATGTAAAGATGTTAGTAATATTATTAAAAAGAAACACATTTTAAACTTCTGGAACAAATAAAGAGGGGAGGAACCCAAAAAATTTAGAGATGTTGCAAATCAGATGCATCATCATCTCATCCTTATTATTTGTATATATGTAAAGATGTTAGTAATATTATTAAAAAGAAACACATTTTAAACTTCTGGAACAAATAAAGAGGGGAGGAACCCAAAAAATTTAGAGATGTTGCAAATCAGATGCATCATCATCTCATCCTTATAATATAGAGAGACCAATCTATTGAAAGCACCCTAAAGGAAGCTCCTCCTGGCCAAATACACAGAATAAATTAGAAACACTACATGCAATAACCATCTAACAGTCAATCGTCCAGGGAAAAAAAGAAAAGCTTAGAAATCTAACCAATGAATAAATAAATAAAAAATTGAAAAGCAGAAGCTGGGGATGGATGAAGAGCAATGTATTGAGAAGTGCTTTTAAGGGCCAAATGCTTCTAAATCGATAACAGCCTAGCTAACCATTATATCTACCCTTCATTTGATGCTTGCTTGTATTGTATAGCTTTGATGTCAACAAGGTGTTAGGTCAATATTGGTTTCAACTTTATAAAGCAAACGTAGAATTGGTCTCTAAACTGACCAAAGATAATCAAGACTGTTCATATACCTATGTTTATATGGAAGATTCGGTATACATGACCAATGTTGGTGTTCTAGGTCATAAAAATCAATTTTGAAAATATGCATTTATAATACACGAAACATACAGTAAATTTATAGACATCATTGACCCATAAAGAAGCCACTGAAAGAAAACGAGTGGATACTGACCTGGGTTTTGCAATGACTGCATCCTTTGGGGAAACAATATAGTATAGTGGTTCATCACCTTCAGCCCACTGACCACCAGCATAACTGCTACCTAGATTCATATTAAAGGTTCTAGGACAGTTTAGATGAAAATACCTACTATATGTTGAGCACATATTTAAATAACAAACATGTAACCTGAGAATGGGGCATGAGCAAGGGAATAGTCTTTTGCCTTGTAATGCTCAAATCCATGTACAGGTAAGGCATCTGTTGAAAGCTCATCATTATTCCATGATACAATACGGACTTCCGGTCTCTGTGCATTTCCCTAATTAAACAGATTGCATAGATTAGAAATAAATAAATAAAAAGCTTTCTATACATTATGAGGATATCACAATCACATTCTGGCTTACAACAAAATCATGAGGGAAAAAGATGTTTTCTTTAATTCCAATTTATAAAGTTGTTTTCCCAAGGATAGAGTGAAACAAATATGGCAAAATGACAAAGATGTCAGAAATGAACTGCATTAATAACCATATAACAATCTGATACATTAATCCGGAATCCTGCTCTTGACAATTGACTAAAAGGAATAAATTATGATATTAAGCCTTTCCTCCATTTGGAAAAAGTAGAGATATGTATGAATCTGCAACCCTTGTACTTATTCATAAAATTAGACAAATAAGAAAATAAATGTTTACCAAAAGCATACTTAAAAAGGTGAGATAATAAAATTGCAATTTCACAATGTTTAAAAAGAAAGAGGGACCTCCATAATGGTAATATACCCTTTAACTTTATAGTATCATGACACTAGCTAGGTCTAAGGTAATGAGCATCATGGATGTTTCATTTGCAGTATAAACTCATTTCATCAACATTGATGCTTCAATAACAGTTTTTTTTTTTTTTGGTATAAAAAAAGCTTCAAAAGAAGTTTTAAAGAGTTGAGGCACCATAAACAATACATATCCTAGACTTTGAGGAGATCATACCTGTCGTGATGGAATAGAGCTACTAAAATCCTTTTCTCTATCTTCTTCACCAGGAATATAGGCTAGAACAACCAAAGAATCACCAAAGGGAGCAATTCCAGAAATGAAGTAGCTGGTCTGAAAAGATGCCACAATATCCACCTGATTCAAACTAGACATGGGAACATTCTTAAATGTCCCATTGGCTGCACTGTTCTGATTTGTTCTGATGGATGCAATTTTCACTGATGTTCCCCAGCCAATGACCAAGAGCACATCATCCTGAATATGAAGGAAAGATAATAAGCAATGGCATAGAAGATTAAGAAAAATGCGATTGCACCAGCATATATAACATATGCACTTAAATACTGACTCTATGTTACTCCTTCACTAACCTGCCAAACTAAGTGGGGACGCAAAAGCTCAGGGCGAGGGCTTCCTCGCGGTCTTTCAATAAACGTAATACGTTGATTATTGGCAGCATCATAAACTTTGACCCCTGCATCATTTGCCCAAGCAACAAGACTTGTTCTCCATTTGACAGCATGTATTGGACCTTCACCAGAATGCAAAACCTAACAGATAGAACTTTAAGTTTTAAGAAAATAGTTAAATAGCAAGAAAGTCTTGATTAGATCTATGGTCCAAGGAAAACCTGGTCACGAAAGCCCAGCCATTTCTTAGAATTAAAATATAGATGTCCAGCCAAACCACCAGCTACAAATCTTCTGGATGACTTTTTGGCATAATCTGGATCTAAAGCAATAGCCTTCATGGGGCGATGATACTCGAACATCATCTTTTCATCAGCGAAAAGACTGTTTATTACAACAGACCCATCATCTGAACAGCTCCCTATAAATTCACCTTCTGTATCAAAGCTAAGGTCATTTACCACACCAGTATGAGCAGCAAACTCCTTAACCTGTAAATAAACCAAGCAAAGTATATGATTGCCTCCTACAGCATGTCAGTAACCAAGCTACACTAATAAATATATATTATCAACAAATTCAAATAATTTGGTAGAAATTTATAAACGGAATTCATATGTACAAAACCAACAAATGAAGCTCTTTTATTATTGTCTTAAACTTAAAAAAAAAATAAAAAAAAAAGGGGGAAAAACCCAACTTTGCCATAAAATTTTATGACGAAATCGTAAGGTCAAACTCAGCAACGAGACGTGTGTAAACCAAATTCCAATCTGTAACTCTAAGACACTACTTAAAAACTGAAACTTTACCTAACCATGTTTATCTTTTCAGCTAGTAGGGAAAAAGAAACAAAATAAAAAATAAAAACAAAGGTTGTGTTATATGTTCCATGCTGTTAAATCAGCTTCCATTGAAATAGTAATGAAAATTTAAATCAAAAGGCACATAATTTTACAAGGAAAAAATAAAAACTCACATAAAAAAAAAAAATCCATAGACTAACCTTAAGCGAATCAATAACTGTATTCAAACACACAAACCAAGCACAACAAGCTGATCCTAACCTGGTTCCCAAGAAAATCCAGAATGTGAACGGTGCCACCGTGAGTCCCGAGCGCGATCATCCGCTCAGCAACGGCGATACACGACGCAGCATCGCTCGCAAGCAGCGCAGGGACGCTACCTCCCATTCTCTGATACTTAAGCCTCGGTTCCTCTTCTTCTTCTTCTTCGTCCTCTTCCTCTTCTTCTTCTTCCTCTTCGTCCTCTTCCTCTTCTTCCTCTCTCTCATCGTCTCCTTCTACGCCGTTCTCCGATGGAATCGGAGCCATTTCTATGTACTTCTTGCGGCTCGTCTTGTAGAAAAAGATAAATAAATAAAATTATTGGAAAAAAATAAAAGAGAGATCTGTTCCGAGTTTCGGGTTGCAGAGGGAAGAAGGAGAGAGATAGAGAGAGCACAGAGAAACGCAGCGTTTTGGCGATGACGATGATGAATGAAATATTTTTTTAGGGATGAGTTAAATTATTAATGTGCAACAAAACAAAAGTTGTTTCTACCAAAAAAAACAAAACAAAAGTTGTGGTCTACAATGATGCAGTGCCACCTCTTTACTGTTTTTTTCACTTTTTTTCAACATATAACATGAATTTTCAGGCTTAGGTCAATGACTCAATTGGGGGCATCACTGTCATAGTTTTTTTTTTTTTTTTTTAAATTAAAAAATTATATATTATAATGGTGGGAAGCTTCTCAATGAAGAATATATTTTTTTTTTGGATAAGGATAGCATCATAGAAAAGACCAAAGAGAGTCTTTCTCTGACTCAACTAAGCACGGCAGCTAAGGCAGAGGGGAGCTCATCCATGCATAGTTCATCAAAATAGAAAGCATAATTAAAAGACATAGACAATTTAGCAAGCACCCTCTTGAACCATTCGATCTTCCATATTTTCGTAGCAAAAATTTCTTTAAGCTCCTTAACTTCCTCTTCCTCTGGATAAGTGCTTTTAGTGAGCTTGAACACCACAGCCTGTGCATCGCTAGCCCATTCGACTCTGTGCCATCCTTTCTGGATGCAAATACCAGAGGTCCAAGTCACAGCCTTAGCTCTGCTAGACCAGGTGGAAAGCCGACTCTGGTCACGAACCAAGCAATAATAGTTTTCCTCCGGTAGTTGCTAGTGATCATCGCATAGGCATTCTTCCCTTGATTTTGATCCATACCCGGTAGGTTTCTTGGCCCACATTTTCGCTGTGCATCAGCTCACAGCAGCTTCTAACGCTGAAACACCCATCGACGCTTGCTAGCCATACAAGTTCATCGTCATGGTCTCCTTGTGGGCAGTTCAACTGCAGAATGACCCTCTTGTCGTCATCTTCAACCATAGCATCCAGCAAATCTCTATTCCAAGAGTTGATATTGGGGGTCCTTAAAAAGGGCTACTCGTTTGCATGTCAGTCTTGTATTTGTCTTAATTGTCTTCTCTGGGAGCCCGAGGATCCAGGGATCATGAGTAGGGTTTATAGACCACTCGTTGCCAATAAAAATACTTGTCCATCTCTAATATGATGGAGTTTAATTAGTATAATTTAGTAATTTCTCATTTTAATTTTATTATTATTTTTTTAATTTCTCATTTCAATTTAAGGATAAGTCAAAGGGAAAAGATGAACAACATATTCGGTTGAAATGAATATGTTGAGGGAGAAGCTGATTCACATAATGAATATAAATTTTAATTCTAATCATAGTTCTTACAATCTCATGTAAAATGGTAAGATTAAAAATTCAGTTAAAGAATGAATTAAGTGAAGAACCGGATTTTATAATTCAATTTTCATAGTAGCACCAAACACCGGATAATAAAAAAGCTTGGATATAAAAATTCAATCTCTTCCCTTTTTCGTTGTCCCAAACGCAGTCTATATATACATTAGTTGAGTTACATCTGTTTGCTTTTGAATCAAATTCTTTAAGATAATTCCATATGCCTTTGGATTTCAAAATATAAGTAAATATGTACAATCAGTATATTTTGTAACCCTGTCTATTTTTTTGGTGAAATTGTGTAACCCTGTGTATGTTTTTCACTGGCAAGGCCATTTTTAATTTCTCGGGGTTGGGTGGGATACCACCTTGTATGAGAAGAGAAAATCTTGTGTTCAATGACGGTGCTATATTATTTTTTATTAATAATTTATTATATAAATTTAGTCATTTATAATAATATGCACAGTGTTATACAATCATTATAAAAATATATATTAAATGTAATTCGTTTTATATACAGTTCGTTTTAACTATATTAAATATACAGTTCGTTTTATATCACTGTGTATACTGCATTTACACCACTTGTAATACATTTGTCAATTAATTTAAATAATAACATTTTAATAGTATTGAAGTTGCTAAAATATTTATTAAAATTATTTTTAAACGATGTGAATGTGCTCAATTAGTTTATTTTTAATTTATTTTTAAAATAATATAAATATATCCACTAATAATATATTAATATATATTATTTAGTAAATATTTTGATAAATATTTTAGTGTATACATCACTTTACACTTTTACTACAATTAATCAAGTAAAAATATTGTACCATTTTTTATGAAATTAATGCTACAAAGATCACTGTTACGTTAATAGTTTTTGTATTTTAGACATGATGAAAAATTAATATAAACTAAATTTGAAAAAGAAATAAAAAGCAATAAAATATCACCTCATTAATTCATAGATGAAGTTTGAAATATATAAGTAGTTGGTTAACTTCTGCTTTTTATTTTTATTGATTGCATCCCATTAACTCAAAAAAGGGGATAAAAAGAAAAAAGAAGCAGATACTCCAATGGTCACAGTCCATTGTTCAGATAACCAAAAAACATTAGAAAAAATAAGAATCTTCAAAGGGAAAAGAAAATTATATTAACCCTTTTGTGATCCTTCACGATATAAAATTTTGAGCATACAAAAATAAGCATATAGTATTTCATATTTTATATAATGTTAGTCGATAAGTGGAAAAATTAAAAAAATAATATACAGACAAATAAAATGTAACAATGGTAAATTAAAAAAAATGTTATTATCATTATTTAAAAAAAAATAAAAAAAATAAACCAACAAAGGCAAAGGGCATAGGCAAAAGAGGAAGAGAGAGCATGGTGTAGTAGATTAGTGAGAGCTCCAAACAAAGTCTACGGAAGTTAAAAGAAAATTAAAGTAATAAGTAATACCAACCAAACTACTTCCACCGCAGAGCATACCGACTGACTCACACAATTCCTTTCCAAAATTACCAGAAAAACCAGCGAACCTGACCAACACTCCCAATCCCAATCAGATCTCTCTCCGACACTAAACATCCACACTCAGTTTCACCTTGAGATGGGCTTTGCAGGCCTTGATCTTGGCGATTCCAGTTGAAATGCAGCCGAATCTGTTCCCTTTTGGTAGCGCTTTCGGCAATCCGTTTATCTTCAATGGTGGCGATTTAACCAGCCAAGGGTTTGACAGCTCCAGGGTTTTGTTTTTGGTACCGTTTTTGCTTTTTCAAGGAGACGGAATGGATTTATCCAAGGTTGGAGAGAAGATTCTGAGCTCCGTTAGGTCTGCTAGATCGCTCGGTCTTCTTCCTTCTGCTTCCGATCGCCCCGAGGTAATTTACCTTCGCGCCTGTAAACGTAATGCGGATGCTTTTTATTCATTTGTATTCCATAATTTGTGGTTTTAGTAGTATCTGTTTGCTTTGTAAGAAAATGCGAGAAAGTGAAAAAAAATTGCGGGATTGGTTATTTGGGTTTAAGACTGCATTTATATAGGATCTGTTGAGTACGAATAACCCGAATGCTGGCTGATAGTAAATGAGTGTCCGATAATGTATGCATATAATGCTAGAACAAAACGACCTCTGTGAACCATTATCTATGTTTTTAGCTACTGACATTTGCTTGTATTTTTAGTAGAATTTTTTATTAAAGTAAATTTTGTATTTTTCGTACTGAAGTGGAGGAGAAAATTAAGGAAAAGTAAACCGTACCATCTAATTGATTTGAGTCAATGAACTAACTAAATTCACTCACTCATTATTCCTCACTATAATTAGTAAAAACATATATCTCAGCAGGTAATGGAACTGTTCTCATTCTTCTGCATTGCTTCTGTTTTGTTGAGTAATTCTTTTCTTCTGCTAAGTCTGCAATTCTGTGCTAGATGTTCTAGAGAATTCTTTATCTCAGAGTTATTCTGTGGCTATGATGTGGTTAAGTGCCACAAACTAGAGCTCACTTCTGAGTCATAACCTCCTAGTATATCACCCAAGACTTAGCAAATATGTGATACATAATAAGTATCTCATAGTCGAACCGCCTGGTGAAAATGTCAAGAAACAAATAGCACTTTAGTTGTCTTCTTTGGATATAAAAGTGCATCTCAGAAAGCTATCTTATTAGGAAGGAACTTTGGGTTGATATCTTAAGCATTTGTGTTTTGTGATCTATTGGGTGGCACTGGAGCCCATTGGCATATGAACAGGGGTACCTTTACCTATCCTTTTGATTCTCCCATGATTTATGATTACACAATTTATATATTTTTGATGTTGAAATTTAGAAACACCCCAGTCCAGCAAGAAGAGGTACGATCCTTGTTTTGGTTTGTTTTGGTGCATTCATTTTTCTAGACAAGAAATGTGGAGATAAATCACATCACTAATAAGCCCACCATACAGAGATAAGAAAATTAACCTAAGGATTTACCTTTTTATTAATTTTTTTTTGGACAAGTTTTATAAGATAAAAGTTATAAAAATCCTTAGCAATGGAACAAAGATGAATTACATGTAATGTCCATTTCAGCTATGAAGCATAAAAATGAGTTGCTGCTATAAGCGAGAAGAAGATAGGACACATCTGGTTTTATTCTCGTTAAGATAAGATATAAAGGAATTTTTCTTCATCAAAGTTCATTTTTATGCAGGATGTTAGTTTTTGTTTGATGGTAGATAAAGTTTTGGGTTTGGGAATTAAACTGATTGTTCCATAAGACAATAATTGTAATTTTCTTTTTAAGATAGATGGAAATATACTAAGTTGCAACATCCAGCAGTAAATTTTGGGATCAGATTAACTTATGTGGGTGGCTATGAAATTGATGTTTGTGGTGAGAGTTTATAAGTTATCTGTTGCAGTACCCTCAGAAATACTCTCTATTGAATGAAAAGGTTAGATTATTATGATTGAAAGTTTGTGTCCCCCAGAATTTTGTATGACAGATTTCAGGTATGGTTAAATTTTGTATTTGAACCTGGCTGAAAGTTGTATGACCTCCATGATGTGTTGAAGGAGTCTGCATTTACATTGCAAAGAAGTAAAAACATATGCTTCAAACCATGTTTTGTCAAGTACTTGGTACAGGGTTATTGCAAACAGGTTTTGGGTAGTTATGTAGCTTGATTTGAAATGTCTGTGGTCATTTAGTGCAAAATATCAGAGTTGATTTCATATGTTACCTCCTTAAACAGGTCCCCGCTCGAGCTGCAGCTGCTGCAGCTGTTGCTCGTGCTCTTGCAGGTCTACCCCCTCATCAACGATTTAATCTCTCATCAAGCTCTGAAGAGCTGAGTGCTATATATGGAAGCAGACCTCATGGTCAATTAGTGGAGGAGCTAGAGGAAGACTTCTATGAAGAGGTGCCACTTTTTTATTGCTCTGGTTTTCATTTTGGTGTGCTTTGTAGTTATACTGTTTTGATTTTATGCATTTAATTGTCCTTGATATATTATATATATGCAAACATGCATAGTTGTCAAAATATGTATCGTAATGTGTATCGTATATCGTAATGTAAGATATGTTTAAAATATTTTTCCGTGTATATTGGTCATGTATATAGTTATAGGTGTTTATGGTCTTCCCAAAAAAAAAAATCCCTTTCAGAGTCCTTGTATGATATGCATCTTAAACTTAAACATGGACAAAATATCAATATAGTAAACTACCAACATTATTATTAAATCATATAAAAGTTCTGTAAACTTTCTAAAGAATTAAACTTTCATTTTCAGTTGTTAATTTCATTTTTGATGGCATCCTAAGCTTCATTTTGGAAGTCAATAAATCTACGTTTCTTATTCTGTATAAAACAACACATATTTCCACTAAACTTTGAGAATTTGACAAAATAAGGCATCCTTTTGTTAAATTTCACACATAGTATGTATCAGTGTATTATATGTATCGTTATGAAATGTATTGTGTATCGTGCAGCTTCATGTACACTTAAGATACATATCGTTTTCTGTCTGAAATGATATGTATTAAATGTGTTACTATCGCGTATTGTACGATATTAATAACTATGAAAAGGTGAATTCTACTATGAGGGATCCCTCAATTATGATATGAAAATTGCTATAGGTTATTTAAGTAAGTGCTTTGACATGGCAAGTGCCACGAGTTATAACCCAAAATGTATTTCAACTTGTTTTTCAATATGATATGACAATTGCTATAGGTGATTTAAGTAAGTGCCTTGACATGGCTAATGCCCGGGAGTTATAACCAAAAATGTATTTCAATTTGATATTGCTGATACCCATACCCCAACCTTAGGGATTAGAATAGAAATATAGCCATGGTACGATGTATTCTGCGCTGTCAAAATATATCGTGTAATAATTTAATTTTAGTATAAATTTTCCCTTCTCTTCTCTCTTTTTGTGTCCCTGCCCTCTCTGGTTTCCTCTTTCTTAATAAAAAAGTGAGCTATTTTGATAGTCTGCATGCTAGTTGTTTTAGAATTTTTTTGTCTTTCATGCTCAAGTAATTTTTTGATCTTAAGAATGGTCTTTTCAATCTATTGAAAAGGGGAAAAAAATGAAAGAAAAAGGAACAAAAGATGATGGTTTTTTTCCTATCTTCACCAATTAGTTATCTCTCAGTTATTTTCTTTTCTATTAATTAAAGTTTAATTAGTTTTTCTGAGGATTTTATGTACATCCGCACAGGAATTTGATCCAGTTAGGCATATATTAGAGAATATTCCACCTGAAGAAAATGAGCTAACCTATTTTGAGAAACAGGTATTCTCCAGTTTCCATGCTCTCCTTTTAGTTAATAAATTTTTGATTATTCATCTTGTATTGTAAGTTTGTAATAGGGTTACGGAACTCTCTGACATTTGATGTGCATGTTGCACAATTTGCAATCTGCTTCAAATTTTAGTTTTTTTTTTCCTCCCCTCATAGTTAATAAGTTTGCCTTTTGCATTCTTCTCTTATATTGGTTATGACTTGATCGGGTTTAAATTTTCTGATTTCGTTTAAAATTTTTCTTCAGGCTGCTCTTAGATTGGCCCAATTGGATAGAGTAGCAGAACGTTTATCCCACCATGTTATGGAGCACCATGAAGTAATGGGTAAGTAGTTAATTAAATTTTGTTAACCACTTCAACAATTAAATTGAAGGTATATTCAATGAGCAATATTTTATAGTTTACGTCACATGGAATTTGCAATATATTTGTGCGTGTACAATATAATTTGCATGTTTATTTTAAACCCTTAGAATGCTATGGAGTATCTTATGGTTGGATGATTTCTAAATCAAGAGACAATTGGGTTTTGGAAATTATCTTCTCATTTACTATTTTAATAATGTTATATGGACTGCTTTAAGGCAGTGTTATTGTCTTCTATTTGTGCAATGTGTATGCTGTGACTTGGTAGCATCATTTTTGGTCGGGAGTGCTTCTTGCTATATCCTATGGTTCCTTCCTAGGGTTGCCTTTAAGCCTTAAGGTTTTCCATCAAGGAAACAATGAACGAGGAATTTACTTTAGAGAGGTCTTTGAGGTGATTGACGGTAAGATTTACCCTCACTTAGGCAGGGATATTTCTCTTGTTATGGTTATGCTTTCAACTGAAGGTGATGTGCTGAATGTGGGTTGGTTTTTTAGTTAATTAATATTATTCAGAAGATTATTGGATAATGTGCCATTTTCAAATACGATATTGATACTTACTTTTGGCCAGTGAAGGGGATGCATTTGGTTAGGGAATTGGAGAAAGACTTGAAGGTGGCAAATGTCATCTGTATGGTAAGTGCTTGCATGATGTAATCTGCATGATCTACAATGTGACATCAATCATTTGTCTATATCTGATTAGTGATTACTTTCTGGATTCGGCTTCAATTGAAACTTCTCATTATGTTTCTTTGCAGAATGGAAGGAGGCATCTAACCTCATCTATGAATGAGGTTTCAAGGGATCTCATTGTAAATTCTAATTCAAAAAAGAAACAAGCACTTCTGGTATATTCCTCCTTTTATATGTAGTAGCAATTGCATCTTTCTCTAAACTTAAAATTATCTTGCTTTTTCTTATTTCTTTCCTTTTTAATTTTTTATTCTTTCTTTGGAGAAAATTGAATAACTTTAATACTTTATAGGACGCCATTGTCATTAATAAGTATAACATTTTAGATATGTATCATTGTTTCAAACTATAGGATATGCTTCCTCTTTTAACTGAGCTTCGTCATGCATTGGATATGCAAGCAGCACTTGAATTACTTGTTGAAGAAGGAGATTACTGCAAGGTGGGTGCATACATCTTTTCTAATGGAAGTTTATGTCATAGGAGCTGTACTTTCATATTTCTTTCTTGTAGTTGGCATTTTAATCTTCTTATTGCTGATTAGTTCTCATAAGTTTACAGGCATTTCAAGTCCTATCTGAGTATTTGCAGCTCTTGGATAGTTTTTCAGAGCTTTCAGCAGTACAAGAGATGAGCCGTGGTGTAGAGGCATGTATTAAATTTTATTGGGAAATATTAATAAATAATTTAAAATATTTCTTATTTTTGTTATTCTTTTTATAATGGTCCTTTTATCAGTTTAAGTTTCTTTTGTTACTGAAATTTTAGTGCCAATTTTTTCATTATCGGCCAAAGTGTCCTTCATATCTTGCTTAACTGTTCATCTTATTTATAACTCTTACTTATGCTCAATTTTTTTTTTCTTTCTTTTTTTTTTTTTTTATGCTCTGTGATGTCAATGCAGGGTTGGCTTGGAAGAACTCTTCAAAAGTTGGATTCCCTTTTATTAGATGTATGCCAGGAGTTCAAAGAAGAAGGCTATATTAATGTGAGTTTTCTTCTGCTAAAAGTTGGTTCTATCATTTTCTTTTAGAATTGTATGCATGAAGTTATTAATTTGTCCTTTTGAGCATATTTACTTGAAATTTTATCTATATTTTCTTTTATGCTATGATGCCCTTAATTGTTTTATGATTAAATGTGATGGTGTTATATTGGCTAAATGTAAGGAACATGGTGCACTTCTTATCAACTTAATTATTTGGGTTTATGGCAAGTTAACTTACTTGAAAGTCTTTTTATTTAATGGGGCTGGAGGCAATGTTGAAGTTTTATGGTTGTTACAACTAAAACTTGAAGTGATGTTATTATCATATCATATATGTGTAGATGTCATGTTGAATGAACAGAGTTCTTTCATCATTTCCAAGGACTTATTTGTATTATTTTCATTTTTTCTGCATATCTAGATATTAATAATGATAGATTATTATAATGATGAACAGGTGGTTGATGCTTATGCACTTATCGGGGATATATCTGGTCTTGCTGAGAAGATACAAAGCTATTTTATGCAGGAAGTTATATCAGAAACCCACTCTGTATTGAAGAACATCGTGCAAGAGGTGTGTTGTAAAATTAAGATTTAGTATATTAATAGTAGAACGGAAATCAAAGTATTACATTTAAGCTTTCTTTCTCTCTCTTTTTTTTTTTTTTTTTTTTGGGAAAAGGTGGCTGGTGAGAAATTTGTTATGTTTTGTTTTTCTGTTTTGAATGTCAAGGAAATTGTTTAATTTTGTTGGCTTATGGTTGGAATGAGATGCTTATTTTTGAAGATAAGAGTCCAAGATGTGAAGATTTTATATGGGTTTTTTTCAAGTTTCAAGCTTTTGGGCATCTTATTCAAAGGAGTTTGGGGATATCCCAATTTCTTTAATCTTGTTGAATTGGAAGGATGGGATTTACTTAACTATTTTAGTTTCTTTGAGGATTTCGCATCTTCTTTACTTTTCTGTAATGCATTTGTTTTTATTAATAAAGTAAAAATTTCTTTCTAAAAAAATATCATATAATCTACAAAACAAGAAGTTTTACCATTTAACGATTATTATATTAACCATATCTTATCCTTTTGCTTGACGTGATTCCAATACTCCTTTGTTTTAGCATGACAACATCTATATAGGCATGTGCGAGGAGCTAAGGCCATAGGGTTTCACTCATTGGTTATTTTTGGGGATGTGAATACAAAATTTACTATTAGGCTATGTGTTTCTTTTAGCTGAGAACAAGAGAGGAGAGAGAAAATATATAATAATTGCCTGCATTTTTTGATGAATCATCTACTTAATTGTACTTATAATTTAAAGAATTATAATTAATTATAATTTTCTTTTTGGTGTCTTAATATAATTAACTTTTGCAGGACCAGGAAGTAAACATACAGAACAATCGGTATGTCTTTGTTATTCACACCTGCTTTTCTACTAATGACATATCAACACGTGTATTTCTGATGTACTTCCTAATTGATTTCAACTTGCTTCCAGACTTACTTACAGTGACCTTTGCCTTCGGATACCTGAGTCTAAGTTTAGGCACTGCTTGTTAAGAACACTTGATATCCTCTTTAGGTTGCTGTGTTCATATTATGAAATTATGGGCTTTCAGCTGGAGGATAAGGTAAACTTCAATTTCTGATATTATTCATTTTATTTTTATTCAATAGAAAACTGGGTTTTATTACTTGTACAATATTGTTTTGTGCAAGATTCTATAATTTCCACAGGAAACTCAAGTAGATTAATGTTTGTACATCTAGCTAGCTAACATGCTATCCTCCTCTCTAACTATTGATTCTATAGTGAAAATATAACAGTGTTATTTGTTGTTAACCTTTTTCCTTCACTCTTTTTTTTTTCCCCCTTTGAATATATATTTACTTTGTTTTTTTTTTTTTTTTAAAGTCTACTTGAATAGATGTTTTGCTTGCTCATCAGTTTGAAGTTGACTATTTTATTATCGAATCAGCAAGAGATATGGTCTACTATAGTATGCTTTTATTTTATTTTATTTTTGAGTATACTACTAAAATTGTTTCTACTTATTAAGCTGTATTACAAGCCACATGTTGCCATACCTCTTGGCTCAATAATTTGCGGAGAAGTGTTCTATTATTTGCCAATTTAAGTTGCATTTTCAAGTTACCATGAATTCAAAAGTTTAAGTGCAAGGAAATGGACTTAACTCAACTATGCATATCAAACTAACATCACATTCACTAACACTTCCCTTTGTGTGTAGGGCTGCCTACTAATCAGAAATGAAAGTGGCCTTAAACGTATTAATAAGATAGTACCTGGGTCAGGGGTTACTAGCATACAAGTACAAGAACAAACAGAACTAAATTAAGCTTTGATAGCATGTTAATTTACCAATGTTAACAAACAATAAACAAAAGTAGCCAAATGAAAAAAATGTCTTGAAGTGAGAAAAATGCTTCCCAGGCAGTAGCATAATCATCATTGAAGAGTTATTTTCAAATTAACAACTATTTTTTGACAAGTTGTAAAGTAAACATCTATTAGACTGTTTATCCATGTTGATTCTTTTCTGAGTTCTGATTCATTCAAAGAGGTAGGCATATATAAAACATAATTGTAAAACTCATTTTATATCTGCTAATACTTTTACATACACACATTTGTATTGTGCATAAGATATATTTATATATATTTCATTAACTGTTCTTTTTAGATAAATTTCTTCTTGTAAGGCATGATTACATTTTTAATTCCAGGATTCGACAAGTAAAACTTCAAATAGCATGTGGAAGGAAAATGACTTCTCTAGGAGTTTAGGAGAGGTTCAAGATACTGATTTGGCTTGCAATTCTCCAAGATTTCATGGTGTTCTCACTGAATCTATGGAAGGAGTGCCTGGTTTGTCTTTTACAGAGTCTACAAGTGCAAACACTTCTGATCAGGCTACGGGAACAAGTACTCGTGACCTAATAATTGAGGCTAGGAAGGATGACAGTCCAACATCAACCAGTGGATCTCCATGGTATCAATTGCGGAAAGATGCTACAGTATTTGTTTCACAAACCCTTCAGAGAGGCCGCAAGAATCTTTGGCAACTCACAACCAGTCGTGTATCTGTTTTGCTTTCATGTTCTGATGTATGTTCTGCTAGCATTCACCAATTCTTAAAAAATTATGAAGATTTGAGTGTCTTCATCTTGGCTGGGGAAGCATTTTGTGGAATGGAAGCTGTTGAGTTCAGGCAGAAATTGAAGGTTGTATGTGAAAATTATTTTTCATCATTTCATCGGCAGAATATATATGTAAGTTGCCTTTCTGTTATTTTTTCTTCTCTATAGAGTTAGTATTCCACAATAGTCGATATGCTGTAGAATACTGTAGCTCTTCCACCCAAAGAGTGTGCTTGGTAATATCAATATATACAAGGAGGATAGTTTATTTTGTTCATCTGAAACCTTAATAAGCAGGATTAAACATCAATATTGGTTATTGCTTAATGAAAATTAGTGATTGTATGTTGAGATTTAAAGAATGTCACGAAGAATATACTGCTTATGCTTTTATCATGGGTTTTTTTTTTTTTTATATTATATATAGGTAATTAGTTTTTTAATTCCTTTGGTTTTACTTGGAGAAAGTTTCTAATACATAAAGATCAAAACCGGTCAATTGGCATTTGCAAGTTTAGAGATGCATCTGTCAAGCAAATATTTGCGATCTCATATATTGCAACTTGTTCTATAATTTCATATTGACAAAAGTATGTTGTGTGCAATTGTGGCATGGTGGCAGCAACTATTCCACTGATAGTTGTTAATCTATTGTTTTACCATATTCTTGAACCATAATTTATACTTTTATTCTCCCCACTATGAAATCTGATACACTATAAACACGATTAACAATTTGACCTTTTTTTAGGCAACGAAAATGGTTTTAGAAAGAGAAAATTGGATGACAATGCCACCTGATACAGTGCAAGTAATTAGTTTTGCTGGGCTTGTTGGTGATGGAGCACCTCTACTTGTTGATGGTAACTCTACACGTGCTAGGATGCTCCATTCTGACAACTCTCAGAAATTGGTAAATACTGGTGCCAAGAAGAGTGGATTTGCTCATTGGCTAAAAAATGGAAACCCATTTTTAGACAAATTGTTTCCTACTTCTAATGAAGGTCAAAGTCCCACCTATCTTAATGGTGCAATACATGGTGAATTTGATGGAAGTTTTACTGACGATTTGTGTGGTGGTAAGGGCTCTCCAAAAAAGAATGTTAATAATTTAAATGGCACTAATTCTGTTCTGGAAGAAGAAAATGAAGATCTTCTTGCTGACTTTATTGATGAGGATAGTCAACTCCCAAGCAGAATTTTGAAACCTAAACTTGGAAGAAGTCATTCTACAAATTTGAATGATGAAGAGAATACAGCGCAAACAGGGTCATCTATTTGTCTTCTAAGGTGAAATGCTTTTATATTATATTGGGCCAAGTTATATTATATTAGGTGAAATTCTTTTATATTATATTGGGCAGAGTTTTAAAAAGTTATACTTTTTGTAGATGTATTGACTGTGTGCATGTATATATTTCATACCAGGTCAATGGATAAATACGCAAGGCTCATGCAGAAGTTAGAAATAGTCAATGTAGAATTCTTTAAGGTAAGTTTTTACTTCAGAGAAAACTTATATGGCTTCTATGTTCTTTGCAGTTTTACTTTTTGTTGCTATTCTTGTGCCTTTGCTTTTTTGCTTACTGATATGTGCTCTCTTGCTTTCATTTTTTAGTTCTCTCTAAATTGTTTTTCCTGATTCAGTATATTGTTGCAGGGAATATGCCAGTTGTTTGAGGTATTTTTTCATTTTGTATTTGAAACGTTTGGTCAGCAGAATGCAAATTCAGGTGGAAAAGGCCCAACTGACTCTATTAATTGTAAGTTATCATTTATTTTACTTTCCATTATATCTATTCTGTTATCTGGTTATTTTTTTCCAGATAACAGAATAGATATTTGTAGAATGACTTCTTCCAATTTTCTTCCAGTTTTTAAGTTCATTCGAATTTGACTTCTTCAAAATAGCTTTATTCACTTTCAGTTTTTAAGTTCATTTTTGTACTCAAGTATATTGATATTTCTTGAATAAAGCTATTTTGATTTTGACCCAAGGGCATACTTAAAGATCATATATTCTTGTGATATCCAGATCGGCTGAAGACAGCCTTATCCAGAATAACACAAGATTGTGACCAATGGATAAAACCCTCATCCTCTTCACCTGCAGCTTCAAATGCATTTACACATGCAGAGATCACACCAAGTCCTCCAAGTGCAAATTTTGGTCATGCACCAGGAACATCTTTCAGTCTCAAGGTAACAATCTTATGGGTCCCACTGAGTTACCATTAGTTCCAAAAACTTAGTTGTTAGGAAGTGAGTTCAACTACATATGTCAAGCCTATCCTATTTGCATCTTCGTGGATAATCAATGATCCTTAATCTTATTTATCCTTCCCTAAAAGGCCTAAAAATGCGGTCCATGTTATTTATTGCAAAATACCATGCTATGTTCCACGTAAACAGGGAGTTGGTGCCAACTTATCTTCAAATGCGGATGAGAGGCACAGGCTTGTTTACAACTTTACACCTTATATACATTGCTTTTGTTGCAGTTAGAATGTGATTATGCTTTCTTATGAAATGTCATATTAACTTTTAATATCAAGCCAACAGAAATTAGTGAATACAATTGGACAACTTCTTTTGTTTTACAAGCTTATCATTGGTTTTTGGCTGGTTGTAGCAATGCTAAAGTGGTCATTTGTTCTTTTTTCTGTTGGTTAAGTGGTTAAGAAAGTAGAAGATATTCTTGGAAATTAACGATTCTCTATAAGATGTGGTTATTCTAAATAAGGCATGTTGTCATGTGCAATGTGTATATGCTGCAAATAATTTGATCGCTACAATGCAGGAAAGATGTGCAGGTGCTGACACTATATCTCTTGTTGCTCAAATGTTGCATAGATCTAAAGCTCATCTCCAATCCATGCTTCTTCAGAATAATGCTGCTGTAGTTGAAGATTTCTATGTGCATCTGGTACTTTTCTTTGTTATCATCTGTTTTAGAATTGAAGGTAGGCCATGGTTGCTTTTTAACTTGCAAAAAGTGATAGACAAATATTATCCTAATATGTGCTTCAGTAATAACTTTGCTAGTTTGCTTAGACCTTAATGTAAAATACTTTTGCTGAGATTTATAGTTCTACAGATTATGCTTTGGGAGCCAAACAAAGCATTTGAATCTGTAATTCTTTCTTAGATAGTGATACTTCCTAGATGCATCATTCTCTACTTGAGAAACATAGTGGTGTACATAAGTAAACTTTGGCACTTACACCACATTGTTGTCTTGGGTTTTTTAGATTTTTTATTTATTTATGTCATTGCTTGTTTATTAAAGAAAAAAGATGCCCCCTTTTCCGTTTCTAATGAAAATTTGATTAGCATTCCATGATTCAGGTGATTTATTCTTATTTTTTCCATACGTATTATCTTTATTAGGTGGATGCTGTACCAGATCTTGTAGAGCACATTCATAGGACAACTGCAAGACTACTGCTCCACATTAATGGGTAATACTAGAAGTTTCATAGCTGAGTTTAATTTATTTCTATAGTAGAATTAAGTCCCCATGCAATACCAAAGTACACCAAGGTACTGCAATATTTTTGGGCCAGTCTCCGGCTACTATCATCTTTGGAGATTTTGCATAATGCTTGGACCTGATTGATCCAATTTGACTGCAAATGTCACTCATCTCCATTATGATTTTATGTTACCCCAAATCAATGAGAAGATGATCAATGTAAAATCTGGTCAACTAAATATGGGTTCCATGAGACAGTAATATATGTACATGCCACTTGAAGGTCATCTTTATAAATGCACAGGACATCTCTTTTTCTTCATTTTATTATCATTGGTTTTCTGGTTGTAACTTTCAAGACTATATCATTGTCTTTAATTTGGATTCAGAATAAGGTTGAATAGGAAAACAATAAAGTTAAAGTGCAGCTTGAGATATTATCATCTACTATGGGATAGAATGTTCTGAGATTTTTTGCAAGGCTTTAATAGTAAATCTTTGACGGTTATTGGTAAGTACTTTTTGTAGGTATGTTGATCGAATTGCCAATGCCAAGTGGGAAGTAAGAGAACTTGGACTAGAGCATAATGGGTTAGTTTCTTGGATTGAAAGTTTGATTATCATAAGTTTTCATTTTTCACATTTTAATTCCTGAATACAGATCAACTTATATCCTGAAATTTGTTAGTGAACAATGCTCACAGCGCACCTAGTGAACTAAATCTAATTTTCCACTGTTCATTCTTAGGAATTCAGAAATACTATTTTGATATAAATATTTGTGTGTATCCCTACAAGGGAGTCTCAGACTTCCCCCTTCTTTCACGGACGTAGGACTTTGATTAAAATTATGGCAATTTTTTCTCTCTTGTCTATCTGAAGAAAGTGTGCTATTTCAATATTCTCCACTTGTTTATATGAGTCCACAAGTATCATTTATAAGCATTATGACATGACTTGCTGCTTCAATAGGTATGTTGATTTGTTGTTGGGAGAGTTTAAGCATTATAAAACCAGGCTTGCTCATGGAGGCATTCGCAAGGAGGTAATGGCTGGCATTGAATTTTATCAGGATTAGTTGTTTAAAGTTAATCATGTTTCTGGAGTTTTCTTTTCTCTTTTTACATATGATTTTGCATGGCCTACTATAAACTGCTATTCTTGATCTATAATGTACGTTATAGCTTTATATTATCTCTTTGTGGATTTGTCCTTTTCATTTGGAGGGGCAGATGATGGAGTTAGTAGGAGGGAGCTGGGGGTGAGGTTTGCCTACTTTAAGTGCCAAGATCTGTTATCCCCTTAGAAATTATCTTCATTTGATTATTTGTGCTTACTGCATGGCTCAGAATTTTGATTTCATACTAAACCACCAATATTTGGGTCGAGGTATTACTGATGTGAAGTGCATCTATATGTGGGTTCATGGGTTGTATGGCTGCAATTAAAAGTTAAACTTTCACAATGTATTTGATTGCGGAGGAGAATATACGTTGAGGACTTTCAAGTAGACACTTGTAGCCAATCAATCTTTTCGGTCTCCTAGTCTCTAGTAGAGTTGGATTGTTATTAATTGACTAGATTTTTCTGTTTCTGCAAATCTAGGTTCAAGACCTCCTCTTACAATACGGACTTGAGATTGTTGCTGAAACTCTCATTGAAGGTCTATCACGCGTGAAGAGGTGTACTGATGAAGGGCGGGCACTAATGTCATTGGATCTTCAGGTTCTTTTTAAACCTCAAGGCTGAAACATATACATCTTAAGCTCCTTTTATTCTCTCGTTCTTTTGCATCTCATACATGTTACGACTCATTGCTCCATTCCTTTCAGGTTTTAATCAATGGTCTACAACATTTTGTCCCCATGAATGCAAAGCCCAAGTTACAAATAGTTGAAACCTTCATTAAGGTGGGCACAAGTGTTCATGTTCTTTTGTAGAGATTCTAAATTTCGTCACTTGTTTGAATGATAAAGACAGAGTTAAACCAGGCTTACTACCTTCCTGAAAGTCTGAAACTAGGCTACTCTTAATGCAAGATGCTTAAACTACCGTTACTGTTGAGCAATGTACAAATATAAAAAATCAGTCTGGCCTTTTCTGACATGGAAAAGTTATTCATATACTTCTACTCTTAAACAGGCTTACTACCTTCCTGAAACTGAATATGTGCACTGGGCTCGGGCTCACCCGGTAAGAAATGCCATCCTGCAAACATTTTAGAGAAAATACTTCTGAAAGTGTTTGATTATCTTACATTGTGAATATGGAATACCTCTTGCCTTTGCAGGAATACACTAAAAATCAAATTGTCGGGTTGGTCAACCTCGTTGCCACGATGAAAGGTTGGAAGAGAAAAACCAGGTTTGAAGTGCTAGAAAAGATCGAATGAGCCAGCATGTAAAGTCGGATAACCTAGTAAGGTTTCAGGCAAATTCACATGTTGCTTTTTCTTTTACTTTATCTGAATTTCTCTATTTTTTTTTTCTGTCTTTACAAGTCTTTTGTATATTTGATGGTATTTTGATCTTCCGCTATTTTGTAGTGTAGATCTTAAGGGTGTATATCTTCCAATGTCTCAGTTTGTAATATATGGTCATCCCTTTAGGGGGACCTCAAATGTAATTTTGGATCACAAAATGCTTAAATAATTGATATTCATGAATACTGATGGAAGAAAAAGAAACTGAAAAATAATTAGTTTACACTTTACACATTCCAGTAAAACATCAAGTCCACGTCCAGTTATTGAAGTATATGACAAAGATGAATCTTTCTGAATTGTTTATCTGTAAATCAACCCTAAAGCAACTTTTCAAGATATTAGCTGCTGTCTCTTTCTTTCCTTACCTGGCGAAAAGCCATTTCTCTGCACTTTAATTTGATTGAAATTTGGATTTATATTTGGACTTTTTGTCTTTTACCAAGAAAAGTGAATTTGTACTAACCAAAATAAAAACCAGATACCAAATTACAATATGAAACTAAGAAACAAAGATGAGATATAAAAGCTCACCCATTTACAGACAAAAAAGAATCACCGGGTTCAAACAAATATTTCCACTACGCTTTTATGAAGAAAGTCTATCTTAGTTTTCTTTTCTTGAGCAATAAATACTGTAGAATATCTTATAAGCACGAAAATAAATAAATAACAAAAAAGAAGAAGATAATCTGCCTTTTATGATCCTGACATTTGATTTCAGCTTAATCTGGAAGAATATTTAGCTTTTCAATAGGGGTTTTTGGTACCCAAGCAACTTTTGGAAAATTCAAAAACTAGGTTTATTAACAACTTCTAAGCCTTGTGAATAAATATAAAAATAAAAACCCTTGCTTTTAAAATGGATCTCCAACTGCAAGATGTCCTTTGCTCTCTCAGAAGCTTTCTGTTTCAGTTGGTACTCGTATTCATTGTGCCCCGGACACTTTTCTCATCAAAAAGTCATTTTTCTTTTCTGTATTGACCATGTGATTTCTAGTCGGTTTTCCATGGGAAAAAGGAGGCTCACCATCAATCTGCAACACTACTTTTTGGGGAAAAACTTAAATCTCATCATAAATCTGAATTTCTCCTTCCTTGCAGAAAAAGACATTTGATTTGATCTCCTTCAAGCCAACTTTTCAATAAACAGTTGGTTGTCTCTCTGTTCTTGTAAATGCCTATGACCCTGCCTTTTGTGTGCATGTCTACTTAGAAAGAAACAGTAAATGATACCCAAAGATTATATGATTTAAAATTTAGCTTTAATGGGTTATGAGAATTTGGAAGCCTTACAGCATTCTTCATTAGCAGTCTGGAAATGCACCTGCCTAATTTCAAAGAACTTAGAATATTTGTATCCAAGGAGGCCATCCAATTGGTATAAGAATTTCCAAGAGGGTGTTATTTCCAGCATTGGAGTCTTAACACACTGCATTATTGATCTGATGCTTCCAATTTAACTATGGACTTAATTTTGTGGCTGATTTATATTTATTTAGAATCACAGTTAACAAAGTATTTGATGGAAAATTTACAAATGGCCAAAAACAAATTAAAGTGACAAACAATGACGAATTCTATGCGAAGAAATTACCAAAACTAATTAAGAAATTAACAATGTAAATGATCAATAGAAAAGATTTTGCAGTTAATAAATCACACTGTAGCTTCCTCCTCCAATATTATCTACTTGTGCTTTTTTCTGTACCTTGAATGTCTCTTAAATCCTTTCCTTGCTGGCTTATTTGATACTAGTATGATTTCTCTTTTCTCTGTATATAAAAAGGGTATAAATTCTAGGCTGGAGAGTTGGTAATGTCAGCAACCATGTTTAATGCAATGCAGGGCTGATCAACAGGAACCTGCAAAAGACGTGAGGGCAGAGATGTCAGGTCAGGATCTGTGCATGGGACTTTGCTTTCCCCACGACCACCACTAGTTACTAGTAAGTCAGTCAGTAGAAGAAACACTGTGTTTGACTGTCTGTACTACTTTCACCATTAATCACTCAGACTGTTTTCTGTACCTCATCCTCTCTCAAGTAATTGTCACTCTCATTTTATCCATCCATATATATATATATATATTCATTCTATCATCAAAATATTTTAATAATTTTTTTTATCAAGATTGTCAATAATAATATGTTATCAAAACAGTTTTGTCGCTATTTATCGCTAAAAAACTTATTAGCAACAGAGCCATTGTGAATAACAGATTAATAATGATAATCCTAATAGAAAAACCATCAAGTTATTAATGTATATATATACATATATATATATATATAGAGAGAGAGAGCTCAGTGTCTACATATCTTGTTGGTATTCATGCCCTTGTTTCTAATGTGTGCCAATCACGTTGTTGGTGTTAGAAAAGTCAAGGATTTAAGGTAAAAAAAAAAATATATATATATATATATATATATATCTTATGTAAGATTTTATTGTGATTTGTACCATGTCAAATTGTTTTAATTGTGAATATATTAATGAACAAGTTCAATCTTGGTTTCCAACAAAGTTTTAATAGTAGTTTTGTCATGTATACTAAACACATTTTTCTATAGTATAAAATAATCCATTTATCCAAATCACAACAAAAATAGGAAACATCAAATGATTAACAAAGTCTTAAGGATGGCAGAGTGTCATAATTTCTCCTGGTTATTTTGATACTTGGCAGGGCTGTGTATATATGCCCATTCCTATTTCGCAACATAATGATGTTTTTTCCCTTCTAGGTGTGCCAGGTGTGTTTGGTTTGGTCAAAATTTACTCCAATGGTTATGGAATCGATCATCTAATTAAAAGTAACAATGATTATTAAATATGATGATAGATGACATCTGAACTGTGGCACTAGTTTCTTTAATTATGCTTCTTCTTCTTTTTAACTGTTTTTTTTTTTTTTTTTCCGTTTTTGGTTTTATGGGGTTTGATAATCTGTATGTGGTTATGAGTAAATGATGAGTAGGGGGTAATGATAAGGACATGACAAGCATAATATGATAAGAGAAGAGATAGTGGGAGATTGTGACTTACAAAATGTCCTGCACCAAGAATCCAATAAAAGTGAAAGTTTTTGTATGATCTGGTGAACCCTCTGGTAAAGCTATCATTCCCACAGTACAGAGGAGTTCTATCCTTGCTCAAAAATGTTTTGAGTCCATCCCATCTAAAACACATGAAAACAATAATAAAAGTAAAAAAAACATGCACTCAGCCAACAAGATCTATAGAAATAGATAGAGTCAGAGAGAGAGAGAAATAGACTTGAGCTTCTCAACCCATGCTTCAGTTCCCTTGGTTGAACAAATGAGATCAAGCTGCAATAACCAACCAAACCCATGTCATAATTCACAAAGCTAAAACACATTAATTTTCTGCTCTACAGCACAAAAGGATTGTCCTTTTGGGACAGTCTTAGAGGCAAAAGCCACTAGTCGCCATCCTAATATCAGAAAAGAACAGAGTAGCTGATGGTTATTCTTTGATGAGTATTGACATTTTTTTGTTTGGGAAAAATTTAATCCAGACTTTGACATTAGAAATATGATTACTTTTATCACTAAATTGTCCACTAAAGGAACAAACAAATTGAGGAACGTTCATTTCACTCATCAATTGTTATATTGTGATTCAAGTCAACACTAATATCAAAGCCAAAAAATGATATACCACACGATTTTAAGTGGTCCAAAATGAAAACATGGAGTCCAACCAATAATTAGGAATACAGAAATCTTACTTGTCCATTGTATACAGTCACATTCACTCCTTTATCAAGTAGCTCAGCCACCTGTGTCAATGAAAAGGAATCTTAAAGTTCACTACAAATTAATTAACAATTAATTAAGCAGCAGCAAAATACAGGTTTAAGCTTATGTCTCCCATGTGAACCAAAATGATGGAGAAATCTACATTTGATTTTTTTTTTCTTGGTTTACCAAAAAGTCAAAATAAAAAAAAAAAGAAAAGGAAATCATTAATTTTCTAATTATTACAAATTCCATTGCTAACTTTTTTACCCCATCAATCCGTGCTCTCATGAAGTCTCCTTCTAGCTTTGAGAAAACGTAGTCTGATTGTCCTCCCCATCTACAGTCAACATAAACAGCATTCTTTAATTATTAGTAGTTTATAAAAAATGTGGGGGAAAATAATAATAATAATAAATAAATAAATAAACTCACGTCACATTTTTTGGGATGATCTGCAGCTTCTTCTTGATAACACCATTCATCAAGGTACTAAGATCACCATCACCATCTGGAGTAGATCTCAAGAAACTCAGATATCTCGAATATCTGTTTACTGGTAATCCTCCTGACAATTCAATGGTTGTCAAGGAAGATACTGGGTCCATTCCTGAATCCAGTAGAAAATTATAGAAGTCCTGAAAAAAAAGAATTCCAAAACCAAAACCAAAACAAATTAATATCATAAATTTCAAATTCTACTACTTGAAATGCTGCAAATCGTGGGAAACCAACTGTTTATTTAGAGGGTAAAAAGAAATCCTCCATACTACAGAATTACTGCTTGAGCTTATCACTGCCTCAAGCTGACTCCATGAATTGGTGGCATCCACAAACTTGCCTTCCTTGATTTGCTGTTTAATCATCTCAGCTAGACTGTTTTCTGAAATGGGTTTGTTAGAAAACTGAATTTTTTTTTCATTTCTTTTTTAATCCAATTCTAAGGATTTGATTTTTTTCTCTGTGCAGAAAAAAAGACAAGATATATAGACCTGTTTGATTTCTGCAATCCATTGTTGTCAAGCCTTGAGACATCTTTAAGAAGAGGACCCCAAGAAAGCTGCATTAATTGTTCAGTAACTAACACACCTTTGAAATCTCAGAAACTGAAAAACTTATTGGGACTTGATCCAAAGGGCATATCATGAATCAAAGTTTTTGGTACTTTTATTAGAATTTTAAAATGGACAGTTCAACATAAAAAACGTACCACAAAATCTTCTGGAGAGATCCAACTGTCTCCCAATGCCACTCCTATATTACACAATACATTTTATTAACATTGCTTCCAGAACCGGATTCCAAGATCCATATATGCAGAAATGGAAATGTCCCATCATGAGTTTCTTCATCTTTTTTAGCACAATTTAGATTTTGTGCTGTCTGTTTGACAATGAAATACCTCCAAGTTTAAGCTTCAATTTCCCTTCTTCAATGGCTTTCACAGCTGATAATCCAAGAGTAACTGCAAATTTGCCTCCATATGACTCTGCCACAATATACAGAGGACTCTTTTGTAGACTTTCATTCCTATTAAAGATTTCCTCCAACAATTTGGTCAAATCAATGGCTGCCTCCTCATCAGTTTTCACAAACAGCTCTGTTTCTTCCACAAAACTGTATCCAGTTCCAACTGGGTTATCCTGTATTACACACAAAAAATCAGTGTGAACTTACAAACACATACCAACGAAACTGACAGTTTAATTCTTTATCAACTCAGAAATATAAAATCCACCACAGCTGACTTACAACAAACAGAAGATCTGCTTTCCTTAACCAAGTTGAATTCCTTGGTTTCAAGTAAGTGTCTAATGGCCCAACCTCTTCAAAGTTTCCAATCCCAACTCCTGAAGCACCCTGTTTGTATAGAAAAGAAAAGAAAAGAAAAAACAAAACCAAGAAGATCCAGATATTCATATGGATTAAAAATAGATAATATATCTGGGTTTTCCATGGATGAATAAAAAAAAGAGAGAGTTTCTTGCTAGTAGTACTCACAGGTCCACCTTGCAGCCAGAGAACAATTGGCCATGGCTTAGAGGGATTCTCAACTCTGTAAGAACTTCTATAAAGCCACCAGAACATGTGGGCTTCTGTGAATTCAGAAAAAAAAAAAAAACAAACAAACAAAAACAAAACAAAAACAAAATGAAAACAAGCCATGAAAATCACGTTTTCTACCTCAAAAACCTCATAAGCAAAGAAAAATGAATGGAAAATTGGAGAGAAAATATGAAGTTTTAGCTTACTGGGTCTGACTTCCACATATCCCCAGTCCTCTGAGCCATCTGGGGTTCTTGCAGCTATTGCTATTCCTCCATGAAAGAATGGAAGAAAATAGACAACAGAAACAACAACCAAAGCAAAGAACTTGTCCATTCAAAAAGCAAATGACCAAAGGAGGAAAAAATAAAAAAACAACAAAAACCACTTCACCTTTTTGATTCTAACATGCAGGAAAGAAGATTTATATACTAGGATGATGATGATGATGATGCAACTGAGGCTTACTACTTTGTCTCTGTTTCTAACAGAAATAACAAAGAAAACAAAAAAGAGTAAAACTGAAGCCCCTGTACAAGAGAAACAATGTGTTTGTTTTTTTCATGGCAATGATGAGCTGGATTGAATTTCTATTTCCAAAATAATTGTTTTTTTTTCCCCATAATTTGCTTATATTTTTGAGAGTACGTGTATTGTTGACCCTTTTTGTATCTAAACATTAAAAAGGGGAAAAAATTGTGTAGAGAAAAAAGCCAATAAATTTTAAAAAGTTCAAGATTTCTAAAACTAAATAATCAAAGAAAGTTTTAAGGAAATTATCATGAACATTTGCATGAGAATTTGAGATATTCTCAAACTAAATATTGAACATTAATTAATCGTCACATAATCTTCTTTTTTTTTAACGGTCTGTGTTATTTTTAGTTTATCAAATATCAATATATTTTCTCAAAAAAAAATTTCAATATATCTTCTAAAAAAAATCAATATGTTAAAGCTACTATTAAAAACTGATTGTAACTATCTTGAAATTGTCAAACTTCATAAAAGAAAATAGGGAAAATCATTAATGTATCATGGAATTAGAAGATAATTTTGTCCAAGTACCACAGTTATCTTTAAGATAGATGTAACTAACTCTCCCAGTTCTCACTTTATCCTATTTTATCTGACACATTCTTCTTCTTTTTTAACAAAAAAAAAAAAAGAAAAACCAAA
>QANX01006061.1:0-56313 GCA_003254975.1 Ochetophila trinervis
TTTTTTTATCTTTTTTGTTCCCCTCAATTATAAAGATTTTGAAAATAACGACTAGCGCATCCCCTAACTCCCGGCCCATGTGCAATCCTTTCCTTTCCCGGAATCTCCACTCCATATCTCCATCTGCGCAAAACCCCAAAAACCCATAAAGAAAGCTTCTCTGCCTCTGCAGCTAAGAATAGCTCTCCTCCTCCTAAAAAAATCCTAATCTACTACTACAGCCCTATAACTAGTTTACACATTTACAATATTCTGCAACTTCCCATTCCAATCCTCCCACTTTTAGCACTCAACAAAAGAAAATATTATTAAATAATTTCAAAAAATTCAATCTTTATACTTTTGTTGGCAAATGCCAAGCAAGCTTCTTGGTCTGTACATTCTGTCGTCGTTCGCTTTGTTGGGCATAAAACCTAGGAAACTGCGCTCTCTCTTTTCAAACTCTGCAATCTCTATTCTCTACTAATCCTCACACCTAGTGCCTAATGCCCTATTGCAGATCTCTATGCCAAGCAAAACAAAAAATTAAAAAAGAAGAAGAAGAAAAATAAACAGAGCACGTAACCTGCTTTTGACACCTGTCTCTGTGCTCTCCCACTGAAAAGACGATGACTTGCCCAGTTACTTCCCCAATGCCATCCTTGAGATTCCACACTGATTTGTCCCATTTCTTCCCTGCTCTTCGTTTTCCAGACCCATGTTCTCCAGTGGCAAAACAGAGCTTGGCTGAAACCTCAGGGGACCAGGAGGTTGGTTGTTCTCTTCGCCAATGGCGTCCCTCACGCCTGGGGTTCTTTCCAAGCTTCTCAATAATGTTGCTGATAAGGATGTTAAAGTCACAGGAGACCACCGCTCGGCGCTCCTTCAGGTTATTGAGATTTTGCCGTCGTTTGCTGGGGACGACGACGGAGATCCCTGGAGTAGCAGAGGGTTTTTTCTCAAGGTTTCTGATTCCTTGCATTCGGCTTATGTTTCTATTCCCGACAATGGCTTGGATTTGATATATAGCGACAAGATTCAACTGGGTCAGTTCGTTTACGTTTCTCGGCTGGATTCGGCGTCTCCGGTTCCGGTGGTTCGTGGTTTGAAGCCTGTTCCCAGAAGGCGTCCTTGTCCCTGTGTTGGAAACCCCATTGATTTGGTTTCCAGTGATCGGCTGCAAATTCGAGGGGCTGGTTCGGGGTTTGGTTTTGAGAAGGCTAAGAGTAAGGGAGTGAAGAATAATGTTGACGAGGGGTCCAAGAGAGGGGATTTGAACACTGGGAATGGCAAAACCAAGGCTAGGAGCTCGATCTCTGAGGCTACTGTGAAATCCAGATTTGGGTCTTCAGCGACGAGTAACAGCATTGGTTCTCCTGCGAAGAAGACGGTGAATGAGGGTTTGGACTTGAGGAGACTGAGCTTGGACTCCGCGAGAAGGGCTTGGGATCATACCCCATACTCCAAAGATACTGCACAAGGCACTGCTTCGCATTTCAAATCCAAACAAGTTCTGAGTTTTTTTCTTTTGTCTCTTTCTGCGCCTCCGTTTTTGTTTATAGTTTTGTTAACATGGTTTTTTATTTTTTTTATTTTATTTTTTTATTATCCTTTTCTCATTTCTTCCTCTTTAAAGATTTCATTTGAACCATATAAGAAGGAGATTCTTATGCATACTCTTTTACTCTGTTACTTAGCCCCTTCTTTAACAAGTTCTAATATCCTTTTCAATTTTCATGGTGCATCTAGTTGTGCTTGTAAATTAAAGCTTCATCTTTACTAGAACTTGCCCTTATATCCCATATGTTTCTTTTCACATTACAGTTTATAATAAAATGGTATTTTTGCATAAGATCTGAGGATTCTTTGCAATTCATCTGTAGGAGATTAATAGAGATATAAGGGAAATTACATTTAGGAGCCGAATGAGTTCTTTATTCTTGTGCACATGAACTGCTGTAAATATATTCTCTTCTGATGTTGAAAAAAAAAAAAAAAGGATTTTAGTAGCATGAATAGAATTTTTTTTTCCTCCTGTTTGATCAAATTGACGAGGGATATATTTCGCTATAAGCTGATGACTAGTTGTTGTTACAGGTAACTTCTGATAAGAAGGCTTCTGTTAAGCATGATTCATCTGTAAAGCATCCAGGTTTAAGCATTTCATCATCCCTGAAAAACAAAAATGAGACCTGTTCTCCAATGTTAATTAAGAAGAGACCAAACAAGGATTTGAAGTCATCATCCGAGGGCACTATTCCTAACCGGCTTATTAAGGTGGCCCTATGTTCTAAAACTTGGTCAGAACAGGAGATGTCATGGGATAAGTTCCCACCTGCCATTAATGATCTTGGAAAGGTATGCAGTCGTATCCAAGCTTATGATCCCAGACTTAGTCTTTTGCGGTAGAAAGTTCTTATTCGCTTCTTTAATAAACCTGGTCTGTTTCAGCAAGCTGTCCATCATAGGAATGTTGCATTTGTAACTGCTGTGCGTTCGCTCCAAGAAGCATCAGCAGCAGAGAATGTCATTCACTGCATGTGGTATGGTTTTTTCTATTATTATGTTCATGGTTTTGTTTTTGTTCGTTTGCTTATCAAGTTTGGACTTTTGTAAATGAGATAGCGGTTTCTGCTTCTTTTTGCTGGTGATCAGTTTATTCAAAAGTGCATCGCCAGTGTTTTTAAGTTATCAACGCTAACGTATTTTACCAGCCTATTTATGCTGTCAAATGGATAGGAGGACACTGTTATTGGAAGTAATAATTCCCTTTTGTGGTTCAGAACTTGAAAACACTGTTATTACTGATATTATCTATCAAGTTCCATAATGAATTAGCAGCCAGGGATAATAGGAAGTAAAGGTTTATCACTAAGGTAGTTCTCATTCTGTGAAAGCAAAAGTAATGAAAGAATACAGAACCTCAAATTAAGGCAGATAAGAGCTCTTTTTACATGTTATTGGAAATTTTTGGGAAATTCTTAATACTATATTTTCACTTCTTAATTCTATAGGTGATACTGATATTGATGTATTTGAGGTTATATGGGTTGTCATATGTAAGTAATGCTTGTGCTGATGAAATTTTCCTCCTTGTAGCACATGAAATTGGGTTTCTTAACCTACTTTTTGGGAATGTCAGAAACTGACTTCTATCCTCTTGTGTATGCAACAAAAAATGATTACTAAGTTTTCTTTATTCAGCGTTTTTGCAGAACTTTGTGAGTCCTCCCAGAAAGTCTCAGCAGGATCATTGGTGCAGAAATTTTTGGACGTCAATCAAAGCATGCAGATTACAGCAAGGGTTGTTGATTCCTTGCTAAACAAAGGGCCTCATGATGCAAGGTCAAGCAGTTATAGTTGTGAACGACATGGGTTAACGCCAGATATGTGTAAAGCTTCTGCTAGCAAGAATGCCACATCATGGGTTAAAGCTGCTGTTGAAACTAATCTGTCCAAATTCAATCTGTTTAGAATACAAGAAAAGGGTGAGGTTCTTAATGGTGAGAAATGCCATTTTGTTGTCTTAGAGAATGCACCTGCAGAACTGAACTCTGAGAGTTGTTCACCCAAATTTAAACAAAGTCCTAGAAATCATGGAAGCTCTTTAGCAGACTCATATTCCAAGTCAGCACCATCTTCTTCAAAGCAGTTCCTTTCAACTGCAAGAAAATCAAGTAGTGAAAGGGACGAGTGCTTGAAGGGCAGCAGATTAAAGGAGGCAGCAAGTTTAGCCCAAAAACTTCTTCTAGTGTCTCGAGAATGGTTCTTGAAGTATTTGGAGGGTTCTTTAAAAATAGGATTCGGGGTGAAGAGGGTAGGAAGAGGCTCTGAAATGGCATGTCTTCTTGGGCAGCTTAAAAGGGTAAATCAGTGGTTGGATAACTTGGTCATGGATCGAACCGGGGAAGATGAGAGGATAGAGGACCTGAGAAAGAAGTTATATCGATTTTTGCTTGAGCACGTTGATTCTGCTGTTGTTTCCAGTAAGTAGATCTATATCCGAACGCTAACAGTAACAACACCCTAAAATATATGAAATCCTAATGCTGACACATTTCAAGTTCTTGGTAGAAAATTTGAATACAAGGAAGGATCTAACCGTACAAATGATTATTATTATGTTATGCTTCAAGTTACTCTTTTCATTTTTCACCACTATGCTTCTGACTCTTTTCCATTTCATGAAAATTGATTATCTGACAAATAAAGATGAATCTAACATAAGCATTTAGTGTAGAGTTTAATCTGTGCTTGTCTGGTGTTTAAGAAAAATACATTTAATTCTTCTTTTTCGATACACATTTATCTAGAAAATTTCTGATAAAACTGCTACGAGTACAATTTATTAACCTCTTACTATTTTGCATAACTACAAGCAATCATTATTGATGTGAAAATTGTTATATTATATATGTACCGTTGACATTAATAGATTCCAATCTGAACAAATTGCAGCCAATCTTAGTATATACTGTTTTTGTTTTTTTCTGCCCGTTTTATTCTGGAATTCATAGTAATTTGTGCACTTTGGGGTAGTGGTGGTGTTTTACGCCATCACAATTAAGAAAAGTTTACTGTATAGTGCATGATTAATTAATAAAAGAGCCTGCAAAATTAATAAAATTAATAAAATTACAACAGAAGATGCTATGTATGTATGAAATGTAATTAATTTTCTGTAGAACAAAATAGTCACCCATAAGATGTCTGTAGTTTTACACTTTAATAATGAATTACCAAAAAAAAAAAACTGATATCAGCACTGTATACTTTAAACTAAATAAATATTCAGTTGGTCAAAAGATAACCAGATGCTGAATCATTGAAATTAGAATGAGAAGGTGTATTGTTAAGAATAGTAGTTGGTGCAGCCTTAGCCAAAGCTTTCATTCCCCTGCAAGATTTCATGTGGGAGTGCATTTTCTCTGGCTTGAATGGCTTCCCACATTGCCTGCATGAAAATTTCACTTATTTTCATTAATCAAGAGGACCAAAACATAATCAATTCACTAATTACATTAATCTATGCATCACTATTGGTAATTCGGCAGAGCTAGTGGGACTGTATAGTATAAATTACTCCATGATTGTGACTTACTACTTAATTTGACAATAGTATCTTTTTTTTAAATAATTTGATAATAAATTAAATAGTTTTGTATGATTCTTATCACAGCCGGATTGCCACTAACATATTATATATAGTCGCACAACCAAATTTACACTCTTAAGACAATATAACAAACGAAATGAAGGAAATTATTTTTTGTAATCCTTTTCATGAACACATTCAAATTTAAGTAACTAAAATACAGAAATTTAAATTTAAAGGAATTATAAAATATAAGTTTGGTACATACGTTACATCAATGATGCTGTGATTATGATCCCATTGAAGACTTATTCAGTCCTACTCTCAATTAAAGACTTTTATCCAGTCTCACTCTCAATTGAAATACATTTTACTATGCAATATAATTCGTTGGCTGAAAAGATAATCTTGTATTATAGTAATTCTACCACGATAGCCTGATGTAATTTTTTATTATGATTGTCACGGAAAACATATCAGTGACTAACAGCTTGTATCAGCTTTGTTGCTGATAATTTATTTGAATGATGAAATTATTATTAATAATAAATTTTTAATAACAATATCAACAGAAATTTCATCACAAATCAAACAGCAGTAGCACAGTCAATTAAATCAGAGAGCAGGAGGAAAAGTTTTCTTTATTTATATCCTACACTCTATGTATGTACGACAAAAGTAGCTTTCATCAATCGACTTCAAGAAAATGATATACAAACGAATTAAAATTAAAAAAACAATTACTTTTCACTTACGAGCAATTTGGCTCTCTGACTGGTCTGTAAGCTGCAGAAACTGCTTTATGCTTTGTGAATTCCTTGTGGCTCTTCTGCTGCTTCTTCGAATTGTCTTTTTCCCCCTCACAGTTTTTCCTGCTATAAAGCAAAGGCTACCAAATATTATTATCTATATATAAATATATACATTAAAAGAATTATAAATTGTCAATTAATTTTGATATAATACCTAGAACTGGAAGAGCTGTGCTTTTGTTGCTGTTGCTGAGGATTCCAACAAGTCCCAAAAACTCTAGCAGACCCTCCCAACTTGTCTCCTTTAAGAATACCATTCTGGCTACCAGTTCTATGTTTGGTTGCATTCAACGTCATCAATACGGCGTCGTTTGTATCCACAGCACCACAGCTCATCAAATTCCTGAACACATACGAAGCACCGCTCGAATAGCTTTTGCTCTTAGTGAAGGCTGATTTTGATGATGTTGTTGATGATGATGAAGAGGAGGATGAATGTGAGGAAGCTGGTGTTCCTTGCATTTGATCTTTGCCTTCCATATTCTTCTTCTTCATCATCAAATTCTTGCTCGTTACTCTATTCGAACAGAAAGAGGAAGAAGAATGACCTTCCATCTTCATGCTCTCATCGGATTCAATATCAGTCAAAGTGGACCTCTCGGAGCCGAAATGAGGCGACTCTTGGTTGATCTCAGAGGAGGTTTTTGTTGGGGTTTCGATTTTAGAATCTGGGTGTGTTTGGAAATCCCGTTTAAGCAGAGAAGTTAGCTGCTCTAGTTTATGATCTTCAACAAGATCAGTGAGGGGCTGCTGTTCTTTGTGTACAGAAGCTGCTTTATTTTCAACACCATATTGAAGATTTGAAGGAGCATCTGTTTTTACCATTTAAAACCCACAATCAATTTGGATTGCTACAATAATTACGTTGATAGAAAATGGATGGTAAATACTATAAATAATCCAACCAAAATTGTCATTTATGTATAGATTTTATGTTATAGTAGTAATTCCATTAGTTAATTACCAAATTTGTGGAATAAAAGAAGGAATTACATAAATTGTCATAAAATCTCAAATATAACTCCAGCAGAGATAAATATATATTGATGAATATTATAATTACCAAAAGTTGCAGAGATAATCTCGGATCCTTTGAGAACGTATTCATTGTCAGAAATGGGAGTGATTAGGTCTTCATCGAGCAAGTCTTGCCAAACATAGCCAGTCTTGTACCTCCTGTATTAATATTGATTCAGAATAAATCACCATAATTGATACATTCAAAAATCAAATTGGTTCTGTTTGGACAAATATATAGTAAGAAAATTAAACCTCTTATAAGACCAAGCATAAGCTTCTGCTATCTCTTGTCCTCGTAAATCAGCAAGCCAGCGCTTAACATCTTTTACATTTGGAAAAAAAAAGAAGACAAAACCCAATTAAAATCAAACTTTCAATTGCAGAAATATTGTAAAAATGGAGTGTGATTGTGTATATATTAATTATATGTATGTATACCTCGTAGATAAACTCCACTGCGAGTGAGATGGTGGACCCGAATGAGATGGGGATGATCGACCCGACCCATATGACTGAGGAAGTAGATGATGTGTAGTCTTCTCACTTCACCTCCTTTGGCTTCCATTTTTAATTAAACCACTCGCTCCCTTTTTCTCTTCTACTTCTTTTGCTGCGACAACAACATCAAAATAAGACAGTAGACCACTACTACTGCTTTCCAGGCAACCAAACACTGCTACTCTAAAATTCTTTAGCAAACAATATTCAAAATGGTCTTTTATATATAGAAGTATATATATATATATATATTTAAATGCTTGGAAAGCCACGAGAGATCTTTGTCTCTCTGCTGCCGGCCTGCGCTACAAAAAAGCCGAATGAAAACATAACATATAGTATATTACTTACATGTAATTGTTATTACCTTATTGAAGTTTATCGCAAAATAATAGAATAATGCAGGCCTGGCATTTATGATCTATCTACCCTATAAAATTATGGAGAATAAAATAGTAAACTTTCCCGAAGAAACAAAAAGGGGATCATGGGTTTTCGAGATTACTCTCTCTCGGTTATTGTTTTTCTTTATTTATACACACATGCCTCTGTTTTGTTACCTTTTTAAATTCTGTTATAGCTAGTGTAGCTTTGAAACAGAGAAATTAACTAACAGATTGTACGGTATACCCAGCAGAAATTTTGGAGGATGACCCAGATTTACTCGCACCTATATATAGAATACAGAGAGAGAGAGAGTTTATCTGAATTTCCGCGATTTAACTAATTAAGCAGATTGAACCATGTTGCAGCACCTTTTGACCAAAACATTTTATTGATCTTTTCTCAAACATCCTTGTAATTTTCTCGGAAGATAAGTTTTTGGAATGGTCCACTTCTATCCGATTTAATTATTTATTTCTGTCACTAATTAAATGAAATTAAAACTGCTAACTTGGTTTTTCGAACTATATATATATATATATATAAGTAGAAATCATAACATTTTGGTCTCTTTGTATTTTTTAAATCTATCTGAACCGTTGAAAACAGAGGAATATATAATATCGTGGTCAGGTGAGTGTATAACGGCCCCATGGAAAACATTGTATTGTTGTAGAGTAAAAAAAACATTGTATTTTCAGTCATGAAATAATATATATATATATATGTATTTATAGATATATAACAAAACTGTTAATATAGAAGATGTAATCCACTATTTAATAGGCGACCGTTCATATCAGCTGTCTAATATATATATATATATATATATATATATATGTATATAGCAACTTAATAGAGAAGGTGTTGGTCAACCAATGCAGCAAGTCAATCAATGGAGCGGTTGATATCGTTAGCTACAAAAATTAAGTTTTATTTATTTTTTTGTACCCACCAATGTCCTAGTAAACTATATACTAGTACTATATGTCATTAGGTTTTTATTTGGATATATATATATATATATATATATTTGGTGGGGATGACTATCTGTGAAAGTTCAATTAAGATTTTAGTTTGTCAAATCTACATCTAGCTAGAAATCAGAGTAGATAACAAGGGAAATAATATAACAAATGTCAAAGCTTCAACTGGATTACTTATATATATATATACAAATTGCAAGGCAGGTTTTGGAAGTTAGAAATAATAAAGGAAGGTATTTACTGTATATATATTCATCTCTTCTCTCTTAACTCCACGGCTGAAGACACTTTGGATTCTTCTTAGAAGTTTCTTTGCGTACGTAGTCTCCAACAAACCATCCAATAACAAATGTAGAAAAAAGGTAAAAACATCAAGGAAAATGATATATAATTTTATAATTTTGTTCATATATATATATATATTGCCGAGTTACTATTATAGGTTTTTTTTGTTAATTATCATGTAAGTATAAATAGTTTTGCATTAGTGTAAAATAAATATTCACATGATAGTTCAAGTTTTCTGGCTAAATCTTTTCATATGAAAGACAATGGATTTTAAACAATATATATATATATATTTAAAATGTTTGGATTGAACTGAATTATTGTAAGTTAAGTTGATGCATATTGAACTAAAATTATATTTGTGTTCAGTTTAATCCTATTAAATTTGAAATTTCACAAGGGCACTATNTTGAATAAAATATAGAGTTTCTGTTTTTTCTTTTTCTTTTTTTGTGAAAGTACACATGAAATAAAAACAAGTAGCTAGGTTTTTAAATTAATCCAGCTGCATAAGCTATATGGATAAATGAAAGAGTAATTAAACTTATCAACCTTAACAAGCATACATAAATATATGAAATAATTATATATTGGTTTTAATTTCCGATCGACCTCATTAATGAAACAGCTCAAAGTGAGTTAGAAAAATAAAACCAGGAGAGAGTTTGAGAGAGATGAAAAAGCTAACAAAAATATAAAAAGATGATAAAATTGATAACAAACAATCAATGTAAATTCTTACTTTTTCTGCCGATACACCTGCTGGATGTGAAAGTGATCACAAAGTAGCCATACCTAGCTATTTCATCCACAGAATTGATAGGCTTACTTCAATTACGCATTCAACCAATATTATTTATAGGCCAAAGAGAGAGAAGAGTTATATATATATATATATATTTTTTTTTATGAATGAAGAGTTATAGTTTTTGGTAAATTATAAGAAAGAAGAGCTACATATACATACACAGAGACACACTAATACTATAGTATATTAGTTGCCAGGTTAATGGTAGTAACCAACAATAAGACCCAAAAAAGAAAAGAAGTGGGTTAAGAGTAAGAAATCAGGAAGAAGATGAAGATGCCTTTGGCGGAGGGGAGTGTTTGATGTTGAAAATGCAGTTACATCTGAAAGCCTACGTACGTACCTATTTTAAGTACTTTATTTTATTTTATTTTTTACTCTATAATCTAGGGTAATAATAAATGGACCCCACCATATGAATAACAAACAAAAATGCACATGAAGAACAAAACGTATAAATGGATCAACAATACCTTAATCATCTAATACATACCTGATACCTCTATATGATGATGACGTTGGTTTTAGATGCTGTTTTGACATTATTTTTATTTTTTTTTGAAAATATTTTTTGAAAAAATTATTTTTTATTGATTTTGAGTAAAAGCTTTTTTAAATGTTTAAAATATTTTTAAAAAATTGTCAACAAATTTTCTGAAATAGTTTTTAAGCTTCTAATAACTGCTGGCTTATCAAAATTCAAAAGCTATGTTAAATAAGATTTTAATTTCATTCTTATGCTTCCCACATGTAAATTCATATTCTAATATTAGTTACCAATTTATAAATTGAGATAAAAAAAAAAAATCATCCATATATTCAAGTAACTTCTATTTAGCTATCTAACTCGCTCAGTCGGCATGGCAATCCAGTACAATTCAATGTATCAGACGTGCATAACGGACAAACTGTGAGTTTTAGGCCCACAAATTTTAATTCTTTTCAATGAAGAAACTCAAATTTATAATTTATTTTAAGACTAAATAAGGCTTAGCATCATCAACGTGCAAGCTACGAAAATCAATACATTACCTAATTGATTAGTATTTGCAAGAAACTCTTTTATTACGTAATTTTCTTTTCTATAAATAATTAGTGGAATACTTAATTAAATTTTCTCAATATAGAGAAAGAATGCTTGTCTGGTGTCTTTTTCTTTTCTCTTTTTTTTTTGGACGATGGTTTGGTGTCCTGTTGATTCAGGATCTACTTCCAAACTTCATTTATTTATTTTTTTACCTAATTAACTGGATTATATCAAACATCTGATTGATCTTTTTCATGCTTGTGTTTTGAAAAAGCAAAAAGATTTTTTCACCATCAATTTTACAAAAGAAGATTATACGTAGCTGTAACATCATTAGTTAATTAATTAATAACTCTTTAAGGGCAAAGAATCGAGTTCATGATTTCTTTTTAAATTTATTTTTACCATTTTTAAAATCAAAACTCTAATGAATTCATTGATTAATTTGTTCGATTTATCCTATAAAAGTAAATAATCCATATATCAGGAGTTTTGATTAATAATGGCCGTAAACTCTCTAAACTAATTATTGATAGAGTCCATTGGTCATTTAGACACAATGAAGAACCCATTAGTTGGGCCTATGTTGTAAAGGAAATTCTAAGAGCACTGCATTTTCAATAACCTTTTTAAAACTATAATTTCTTTTTAAATAATAATTTTCAAATTGACAATTTTAACAGACTCTTTAGATAAAAAAAATTAAAATACAAAATAAAATTTGACTATCTAAATATAAAAAATACATATTTATTGTACCTATAATTTTCAGTACATATTTAATTATTTTATTTTATTTCATACTTTTTATATAACAAAACACTTTAATTTATTTGATTTGTTCTACAATATTCTAGAGAGATAAAAAAAAATGAATTAATTATTTATTGAAAAATAAAAAATAAACAGTGTGGTTAGAGTTGAATAAAAATTTTACTCTTTAGTTTATTAAATGTTCAAAAATATCTTTTATTTTTAAAATTATGCTCTTTAAAATAAACAATATTATCGAAGATGCTTTAAAGAACTAAAATTTGCAGTATATAAATGGAAAAATAGACACCTGAAGAGAAAAACAATTAAGTTTCAAAATGTATAAAAATCTGTGTTTTTATCATTAACTTTATTGTTTTTCTTTTTGTATGAATAAATGCGCTTGATCTGGCTTCTGCTGTTTGATTTCTAAACAAGTATCATATGTAAATGTACAAAGAGCCTTATAATGAATGAAATCGAATACAAAAATAATTGAATAAATTGACACAATATAGTTTTCAACCAAGCGATCAATTATATATAATAATATGCAATTCGAAATTCACAGCGGTACGTACGCTAATTGAATCAAATAATGGTCCTCCTCCATTTCATCCCATGACCTTAATTTTCTTGCTGAAAAGGAACAGTCATTTTGCCATAGCATGCAAAACAAACGTTCCATTAATTTCAAGCAAATTAACAAAACAATTAAACAATATAAGCTGCATTGCCACACCTCACTCGCTCAAAGATGATCATTGTCATGATTAACCTGCCTCCCTCTCCGATGAACAAAAGGAGCGAATTCCGGCGCTTCGACTTCCGGAACCTGCCACGTCATGCGTCCGATATGCTCCTTCAGCCGTCCAACCTTCATTGCCTCGTCGCCTTGATCGGACGACGATGCAGCACCCTGCTGCACTATCAGAATCGAAGTTTCAGCCATGAAGCTCGACGACACCAATATATCTCCCAAAGCTCCTAATTCCGGACACTCGCTCAGATCCGAAAGTCCTCTCGTGAGCGCCGACAATCTCTTCTTCCCTCTTCCGACGATGAAAAGCTCACCTTTGTGCTCCACATTCCCGATCATCCTCACCATCTCATCCCCATTATCCACCACGTGCTCCACAAACTCCACCGACGCCGAATTTCTCGACTTCAACTTGAATTCAATTACGAAGTCATCGTCGATCGGCTTGTCGCGGTCTGTTAGAATATCTTCGAGATCACCATCATGGCCATCATCCTCGTTGCCTGTGGACCTGTCCATCGCATCTTCGCTAGGAACGAATCTGATGACGGTCAAGTCGGTGGTCGAGCTGTTAGACATCCTCCACGCGTACGCCAAAGCCTCTCTGTCGTCTGCTCCGCCGATAAAGACCATGTAGAAACGGCGCCGTTCGGTTTCTTCTTCGCCGTACGCCAGCGTGGCGAGGCTGCCGCGGTCTACGAAAACCGCGACGGAGCACTGAGCGCTGTCCATCACGTTCTTGTTGACGTCTCTGAAAGGGCTGTTGGCGTCGCCGTCCGTAACTCCTTCGACGGCGGCGACGGTAGTCTGCTTGTGGAACGGGACGATTATGAGAGAGATTCTCTGATCCTCAGCCAGCTCACAGATGTCCTCGTGGATGCTCGAGTAGGAGGAAACGGCGGTGAGTTCTTGGACGGTGATTCCTCCTCCGTCCACTCTGGCTTTCAAATTCTCGAACGAATTCGCGATGCGGTTCTGCGGCAAGTCCGATCTGGTGTCGTCTGGCTGCTGGCACGTGTCGTGCACGATCAGCATCGCTGCAGCGCGGCCGGTGTTCTCGACTAGATGGACGGCGGAGATACTGATCGGCATTTCTACGGTTGGATTGGAGGCCTCGATGATGCTGACGAAGCTGCTTATGTTGCGCGGATTGTGTATGCATGTCAGGATTCTTAGCTCTTCGGAGTCTTGTTCTACGCTGACTATTGTTCTTCGCTTGTACTTGCCCAGCTGTCTGCTAGGCTTGTAGAATCTGGCCAGAACTGGACCCACCACTGTAGTCATTGCCCAAATTGCGCTCAGCATCATTGTAAAGGCTTCAGCGTTCAATGCCTGATCTTCATATATAGTATATGTCACGTATGTCTATACAAGTTAGACCATGTTGCCACTCAAAAGAGCTTCAAAAGTAATTGAATTCTTTTAGAAGACTGTGGCAATTAGTTAACAGAGTTACTAATTTTTCCAAAAATTTGAGTCCTTTTTTTTTTTTTTTTTTTTTTTTTCTCTAATACTCATTTTGACAAATCTATTTTTTTGGATTCATTTTGAGTTTTTATGTTTTTAATTTTTTTTACGTAGAATTGTTAAGTATTAAATTTAAGATCTTTTGGACTTTTAAATTTGATATCAAATTAAATTAGTTACTATCTATCCCAAAACCTTAACTAATAAAAAGTTGATCATAATTTCGTTTATATTTTTGTATAAAGTGGAGGAATGAAAAAAGAAAATTACAAACCTCTAGATCACGACCGACGCTAATGATGATGAGAGCCAATAAACCTTTGGTATTCATGAGGAATCCGAGAGCTAGACCATCTCGAGGAGACATACGGTTGAAGCAAACCGCAGCAATGAAAGTGCTGATAATCTTAGCACAGAAAGCCAAAATAAGAATGATGAGAAATGTCGTTACGGTCATAACACCGGGGGCACCGAATTTGATAGGATTGGTTCTGAGCCCCATAATTAAAAAGAAAAGGGGCATCAAAAGCCCCGAAACAAAATCTTCAACTTTCTCCATCAGCAAGTTCTTAAGCTCTCCTTTAGGCATGATGACTCCGAGCATGAAAGCCCCAAGAATCGATTGGCAACCTAACGAATCCGTAATGAATCCGAAAAGAGGAACAGAAGCCAAAACAAAACATATATGGTACTCGCCCAAGCTGTCAATGTGTTTGCTAGTGAACGAAATTAACAACGAAAGAGCAGGACGAACTGCGAGAAAACAGAAACCCACAAAGAGAATGGAAGAGACAATGGTAAAAGCTTCGCCGTCGCTGGCGGTGGCGGTGGCGACGACGAGAAGAACCCAAGAGAAAAGGTCAGTTATGACGGCGGAGGAAAGTGCGATTCTTCCGACTTCGGAATGGAGGAGTTTGAGGTCGGAAAGAATCCGAGCTAGATCAGGGAAGTTCGTGGTGGCCAATGCGATTCCCCAAAAGATAGAGCCGTACTTTGGGCTCGTACCGTAAAGAGTATCGTCAGCGTACTGTGCGTTGTTCATCGTGCTGTGCAATGCGTATCCAACTGGTATTGGAATCAGGAGGCTAACGAGTGCTATGCTCAGAGGCTTTTTGCCAGCTCGCATTACCGGTTTTATATCCACCTCTAATCCCACTAGAAACATGTAGTATATTAGGCTCAGGTTTCCGATTGTCTCCAATGTCAACATGCTTTTGAAAGGAAATAGATAAATGGTTCCGATTTTTGTTGAACCTATAAAAGATGGACCCAGAATTACTCCGCTCTGCAAGAATAATAATAATCAAATTGATTCCGAAAAACAAAATTGAAATATTAATGGAACAATTTATTACGAGAATCTCAGCGGAAATACGAGGCAAGCCTAATGGTCTGAAGGAAACCATAAGGATGCGATTGATGACGAGGATGGTGACCAATTGCAAGACGAACAGAGGGAGAGATGTGTCCAATGAATTTGCGACCTGCCAGAGTCCCCTGTCGCGTGATAATGTTTTGTTGTAACAGATGACCAAGTAATTTGGTGTTCTTGTTTTCAGACACCCATCGAGGCCTGGAAAGAGCTTCGTAGCATTGCATAGAGCAGAATATGCCATGGTTTATAAATTTATATGAAATATTAATTGAATGTTCTGTTGGTCATCTACTTTTCTTCTCTTGCACCATAAAACCCTATGCGTTAGGAGCATAGGGTTTGTGGTTGAGAGAGAAGAAAAGAGACATCAAATGGAGGAAGAGAAAAAGCTCTCTAAAGAGAGATTTCTTTCATTTTTGATTCTCCTTCCGTTTACATTAGAAAAAAAATAGTGGTTTTTTGTTTCTGTTGATCAGTTTTTATTGGCTTTTTTTGTTAAGATGATCAAGTCGTTTTGTAAGCCCTCTATTGTGCGGTTGAGCGCTCAAGGCTTTTCTTGTTGTCACGGAAATTTCTTAACGCACTTATTCATTTAGTTCTTTAATTTATTATTTTTAAATTTTTATTAGAAATCAATTAGTAATTTTTATTTTTTTTGGGGATTCTAGGATAATTGACTAGTAATGAGCTATCAGGTTGTTCTATTAAGACTTATAAATTCTGTACTCTATACTAGTCTTTCAGACTCGATATATATTATACTGTATTGTATAAAATCTATTATATTGGACTGAATTATATAATATAAGGAACTATTATTGTTCAATGTTTGGTATAGAATCATATTTAGTTGTATTATTTTTATTTAAAAAAAAATCAAATTAAGGACATTGATATTATTATTATTATATATGTATTTTTTCTATTACTATATTAAATAGATTATTAAAAATTAAATTATATGAGAAAAATAAATAATATTTAACCAAATACTCTATTTTAAAATTTTAGTACTTCAAAAAATTAAGAAAAAACAATATTCTTAAATGCAATTTTTATTACATAAACTATTTTACTACTTCAGTCTAATATTTTGTGATTCATCCCTACTATAAATATAAACTTTAGAAAAAAAAATCAATTTCTACAAATAAAATCAGGTAATTTAAACTTTTAGTCCTTTATGTTTATAGTTTTTGGCAAACAATTTAATCCTTTAAGTATGAGTAAATTAGCACATTCAGCCTTTTTGATTTTTCTATCTCTCAGCTGTTAATTTTGTAGGAGTATTTTCTTCTTTGTAAGTTATTTTCATCGTCTTCTTCTTCCTTCTTGCGTTGCAAAACCCTTTTTATCCATTACAGAGTCACGGCAACAGCTTTCCAATATCAAACAATGCATGCAATGAACATGAAAGGGTTTGCGGAGGAAAAAATGGAGAAAAAAATGATGAAGATGACATGTAAAGATGAAACTATCCTGCTAAAATTAAAAACTGACAAATAGAAAAATCAAAAAGACTAACAGTATTTATTTAATTATAATTAGTGAACTAACTGCTAAGAAAAAAATATAAAAACTAAGTCTACCAAAGACTCTAGACATAAAAGATTATGAGTGCAAATTATTTAATAAAGTTGGAAAAAAACTATAATAAAAAAACTAATAACAACATAATAAGTCAAACAAAAAAATCAAAGAAATAAAAAATGTTTCTTTGGGTAAAAGAGGAAGTGAGAAAATAAAAATGAAAGAAAAAAAAAAAAAAAAAAANAAAAAAAAAAAAAAAAAAAAAAAAAAAAAAAAAAAAAAGTGCTTGAATTTGTGGATTTTCAACGCCCAGCCAAAAAAACCAAAAAGTATAAACAAGAAAAAGTAAAAAGTTAGCTTGGGAGTTAAATACATGTGGCCTCCAGTTGGTATTGGAGAGATTTACTTGTACATTTAAACCCATATCCCTTTCTGTGTTTAAAGAGAGCGTTTGGTACGGATAGGATTAAATTACTATTTGAGATAAGATTGAATGAGATAGACGAAGTCACGAAGAGATAATCGAGTTTTGTATTTAGTGTCAATCGCATTGGACTAATTAAATAATAAATAAATTTATTTAATTAATCAAAAATGGTATATTTGATTAACTGTTTCATCTTTTTGGAACTATATGTATTCCAAATTATACACAGTGAGACGTGCAAATGCTAACAGTTAACATTTCTCCAACTGAACTTTTAAGTTTAAATCATTCATTAAGTTAATTTCATCCATATTACCTTCTTACATTATCATATCTTTCATTATAGTTTGGGGAAACTTTCACTGAGCAAAATATATATATATATATATATAAAGGGCAAACAATATTATAGTATAGAGGATTTTCAAAAAAAATAAAAAATCATACAACAAAAGTGCAACGAGAGAGAAATAAAGAACTAATTAAAAAATAAATAAACGTGATAAAAATAATTAAAATTTTAAAAAACAGAAAAGAAAATTAGCCTCCAAATTTGAGCGCAAGACAGCACATTAATTTCTAACTAAAAAAAAATAAAAGTCTTTTATGTCCGATGAAGAAGTAATCAAAATGAGAGAAATCTCTCTTTAAGACTGTTTTCTCTCCCCCATTTGGTTTCTCTTTTCTTTCTCTCCCAACCACAACCTATGCCATTAGTGCATATGGTTATGGTGTAAGAGAAGAAAAGAGCATTACCTAGAACAGAGAATTGTATATATACATCTATATAAACATATACAATGTCTAATCAATGCAATGCGACAGTCCTGTTTCCAGGCCTTGATTGGTGCATTAGAAGAAGAACACCAAATTATATGGTCATTTGTTATAACAAGACAGTAGAGCATGAGGAAGGGATATGGCAGATTGAAAATGCCACCAATCATTGTCTCCCTGTGTTCGATTTGCAATTGTCCATTATCCTTTCAATCTCTCTGCTTCTCGTCTTCGCCTTCAAATCCTTTCGTTTACCTCGTATTTCTGCTCAGATGCTTGTAAGTATTTTTTTTTTTTTCCCAGAATGATAATTTGGATGAAAATTTCTTTATGATTACATGGCGTTTGTCTTGTGCAATGGTTGATAATTTGTTATTGAAAAATTGTAGTTTTTGATAAATCTTAAATTTGAAATTGGCAGGGGGGTTTTATTCTGGGTCCATCTGTATTAGGGAAAGAAAGTTCTCTGTTCCCTTTCAAATACATGTTGACAATGGAGACGATAGGAAACTTGAGCCTGATTTATTACTTGTTTCTGGTGGGATTAGAGGTCGATTTGAAACCAGTATTGCGTGCGGGAAAAAAGCCTCTCAGCATTGCCTTGATTGGTATTCTGATTCCAATACCAATTGGCTATGCCTTGTATTCCATGCTCAATATCAATGCCGATCTCACCGACATGTATCACAATCGATTCCGTTTCGGTCCTCTGTTTTGGGGCGTTGCATTGGCCACCACAAACTTCCCTGATCTGGCTTGGATTCTTGCAGACCTCAAGCTCCTCCGTTTCGAAGTTGGACGAGTAGCTCTGTCTTCTGCGATTATTACCGACCTTTTCTCTTGGGTTCTTCTCGTGCTATCCAACGCCATTGCTAGCGATTCTGAGAGATTCACCATAACTTCCTCTGTTCTCTTTGTGGCTGTATGTATACTTATCCTACGCCCACTTCTTGCATGGTTCATCTCCGACGACCACCACCGCGAAGACTTAGGCGGCGGAGGCTACGATAAGTTGCATTTGTACTATGTCTTGGCTGCGGTTCCTCTCTTTGGATACATCACGGATTCATGCGGTTGCCAATCCATGCTTGGGGCTTTCATGTTGGGAGTCATTATGCCTAAGGGTGTGCTCAAGAAAACCCTCATGGAGAAAGTTGAAGACTTTGTTTGCGGGCTTATGATGCCCCTTTTCTTCCTCATGATTGGCCTCAGAACCAATATTCACTCCCTTTTCAATGGAGATACTAGTTTTTTAATCATTTTAGTGATTATCTTCTTGGCTTTTGCTGCCAAGGTTTTCAGCACTTTCATTGCTGCTGTATTTCTCAACCATATGTCAAGTCGAGATGGTCTTGCTCTTGGGTTTATAATGAATACCAAAGGCTTAGTCTCGCTAATTATTATCAACACAGGTCGAGACCTAAAGGTATATGTGTGTGTACAGTTTCATTTTCTATAGTTTAATTAAAAACTTTTGGTTTCATTATAATTATATGTGAAATGCTTCTGATTGGTATAATCATCAGGCATTGAGCAATGAAAGCTTCTCAGTGATGATCGTTTCGTTTTGGATAATGACAACCGCGGTTACTCCCATTCTATCTAAAACTTACAAGCCTGCTAAGAATTTGGACAAATACAAGCGCATAACCATCGACAGCTTACAAGAAGACTCAGAGTTTCGAATCCTCGTATGCATACACAATCCGCGCAACATAAGCAGCTTGGTGAACCTCCTGGCGGCTTCGAACCCGACGAAAGAATCCCCAATCTGTGCCATCGCTGTGCATCTCGTCGAGAACACAGGCCGTGCTTCGGCCATGCTCATTCTCAAAGATGCTTGCAAAACCAGCGAGGAAGAAATCAACGACTCAGCGCCGGTCCATTTCACGAATTCCTTCGAGGGCTTGGAGGCAAGAAATAAAGCCATCACAGTGCAGCAGCTCACTGCGGTTTCCTCTTATTCCACCATCCACAAGGACATTTGTGGGGTCGCGGAGGACAAAAAAGTGTCCCTCATAGTTGTCCCCTTTCACAAGCAACCCACTAATAATGCTCATCAAACACTTACAAGCAGCGCAGAGAAAAATGTCTCTTCCCCTTCTAGAGATGTCAATAGGAACGTGATGGACAATGCGCGATGCTCAGTTGCTATCTTTGTGGACCGTGGCCTCACATCATTAGTCCACAAACATCCCGTCGTGATCGCCGATGATGAAGAACAAAGGGTTCGGCTCCATTACTACATGCTCTTCATCGGCGGGCCAGATGACCACGAGGCACTGGCATATGCTTTGAGGATGTGCAAGGATCCTAGGGCCAGCTTGAGTGTAATCAGATTTGTGGCTAGTGAATTTGGTGGGGATGTTGGTTATGGTGATCAAAGTAATTTGCCGGATAAGATTTCAATTGCCAATCAAAAGGAAGCTGATGATGAATTCATCAAGCTGTTCAAGTTTAAGTCCAGTAATTACTCCCCACCTATTGAGTTCTTGGAGAAAGTGGTCAATAGCTCCGGCGATGTCATAGAATTGGTAGGGGATTTGGAAGGTAAATGTGACATTTTCTTTGTGGGAAGAGGGAGAGGTACATTATCACCGCTCCTGAAGGTGCTGTCAGATTGGATGGAATTCCCGGAGTTAGGACCTTTAGGAGATATTTTGGTTTCTTCCAGCTTCGTCGGCGACGCGTCGGTGCTTATAGTCCAACAGGGCGTTGCATCCATTGAAGATGAAGAGGAAGCTTGCGAACAAGGACAGCTGAAGGAGCATACTGCTGGGCGTATGACACTGTCAGTTCCAGAGGTGGAAACACCTGAATTCGCACCGTTTGTTCATCGTAGAGGCAGACTAAGTATGAGAATTCATGACCAATAAGCACTTTTTTTTAATGATTTGAAATGGGGATCATAAATTAACTATATGCGAGTACAGAATTTTAGAATACAGTGCTGGTGTATATGGAAGAAACTAATATGTACTCGATTATTAACCATAGAGTTTATCGTAATGTTGGTGTATATGGAAGCAACTCTTTGTCAATATGTTTCTTATTTCTATTTTTTCGACTTTTCTCTTTTGATTACATCATTTAGGACCCTTTTTCTGTATCGTTGTAGGGATAGTTGTAGAGTTGTAAAGAAAATATAATTAATCATGAACTCCTCTTTTTCTAAAGCTAGCTTTGTTTTCTTTCTAAATAAAAAATAAAAAAAATCATCAACTCTGTTTGTTTTTTTTTTTTTTTTTTTTTGATGATGATGATGATGAATCATGAACTCCTCTTTTTCTAAAGCTAGCTTTCTTATGATAATTTTTGGAAGTCTTTGCTCACAAGTTGTAAAATTAATCAGTTCCAATGCTTTTCTTTATAAGGCCCTATTATTCTTTTCTTTTCTTTTTTTTAAAGTCTTCCACCTGTATGAATTTTGAAAAACAAGAAAATGTATTCCAAAGACAGAAATGATTTAATATTCCAAATTAGTGAGAAAAGTAGGGACCATCTTTTAATTACTATGTCACCCTGTTTCATCTTTATTCTCAACTTGCTCTGTATATTCTGGGGAATTCTATGATCGTGCTGAAACTTACTTATAAATAATTGTTCCCAATTTTTTAGACACATAATTAGGACAAAATCCCGTTAGCAGAGATCTCTAAGCAATCTGAAATGAAACTTGTAATTTTATTGAACATATGTATGTTACATATTAATTAAATTAATAAACAACAGAAAGCTTATCAGGTAATCAAAAACACACGTTTCAGGGGAATATATCATAGGGATTCGATGCCCCCCCACAAACTATAAATTGATTGGCCTTGAGGAATACAAATTAATCAATGCAATAATTCTAGTATTTAAAGTAATACATATTCTTTAATTTGCAATAATGATGAAGAATTGATCACACTTCGTCTCCACTCCAATTCCTTTTCACTTTAGGACCTGTAGGCCCTTCTTCACCGAATATCTCATCGGGAAGACTATTCACAAACTTCTCAAATGCAGTTTTCAATTTCCCAGGCAATAGCTTCTCCACCTTCTTCGCTTCCTCTGCAATATCGTAGTCAATTTTCGGACCCCATTTCCTCAAATAGTTCAGCCATGGCGGCTCAGTGATACCAGAGCCCAAATACTCTGCCGCAACTACAGAGTACCTTAATCCCATATCCATCGTCAACTTGCTCTTGCCCGTATCGTTCCGTATCCCAATTCCACCGCTGCCTTGCAAAACCAATCCAGGTTTGGGATACAAAGCGTGGCCACTCAACGAAGCATAACCCACCAATTTGTTCCCGCTGTGGAATTCAAGCTCAGAAGCATCGACCCAAGTACCCCCACTGTGTTGGGAGAAATAAGCCCTCCATAGCTCACCGTTGAAATTGCTCACTCTCAGCGTTAAATGTTCCCAATCTCCGATATGTTCTCCTATCTTCCCCAGCGAAACATCGATGATTTCTACTTTTGCTTTCGAAGGACCGTTGAACGGGTAAAAAACCCATATGGCTATGTCAGTGAAAGTTCCTCCAAACATTGGCTTTGCGTGTAGATAAGCCTCTGAGCTCTGCAGATCCCCTTTCTTTACTCTTTCTTTTGCCGCTTTGTCAACAGGAAGATCCAGCCAATAAGCGCCGTCGTTTTGTCCACCCTGTGGAAGATTTGAACCGTCTGGGTCGATTGCAACAGGTTTTGATTCCTCTGTTTTCTTATACAGAAGTGCTCCGTTTGTGAAATACCATGTTACAGAAGATGGAAGGTATTTTTCATCAGGATGGAAGTATAAATATGGAGAATAAGCTTGAAAGATTGCATCGATTTGGTTCTTGTTAGGCATGGAAGATGTATTTGAAGAATTGGTGTTCTTCAAACAAGCTAATGAAGAAGGTAAAGTAGCTCCTCCACCATTTTGGGCAAAAAATGTTCCTACACCGACACCCAAAGCTTCCGTACCTCTGTTTCTGGGTCTGAGACTATATGCACTGAACCCATTTGCATCGCTTGTGTTGCTTGGTCCCCAAATCCATGTATCGGCTTCGCATTCATCTGTGAAGTCCGACAGAACACACCGGATTTTATCGACGGAAGGCTTTTCCGGCGAGGCTGTGACAACAAATCCGGTTGATTTGTAACCATCTGGCGGAGTTGGTAACCAGAAGTAGCCATTTCCGTCGTTCTTAATCTTCAATGACTCACTGCTCCAAACCAGAGTGTAATCAACTGGGTTTCTGAGAATTTCAATGGATGGGTCGTCTTCTTTTGCAGCGAGTGTCCAACCGAAGAAGGGTTTGGTGTTTGGCTGGGAGTAAAATCCTAGACTGTGGAATCCTTCTGGTAGAGAAGAAGGTTCGAAAAAACTGGCTCCGAGATTCCCAGGTCCTCCTTCATTGGTGGACCAAACTTTGTTGAAAGATGAAATTTGACAGACATGTAATCCACCACCAAGATCAATAACACCGGTTGCAAATCCTCCACCTATAAATTATATATTAAAAAAAATTAATGATAATGTTGTATTAAAACAAAGTTGCCAGTGCAGAAAAATCATCGAGTATGTAACATAGTACCTGATGGCCAAGAAGGCAAAGGAGAGGGAAGCTTGAAGAAGGTTTCAATAGGTAAAGCTTTTCCTTTCTTGGAAATATCCCTTGTAGAAGGGGACACGCTAAGGCAATTCCCCATTAATGCCCTGTAATGGGTTTTTCCAAAGTTTTTATCTAAATCTTGTATTACAAAGACGAAGATGTATACATAAGCTATAAAGTGGAATAAAGCTGAGTTTGCAATAAGCATATTCTACTGATTGATGATGATGGGATTGGGAATTTGGAGAGAGAGTTGAAAAAAATGAAAGGTTTTTTAAAGATGCTAACTAGCGAAAGTCAGGTACCATGGGTTGGGCTGTGTCGTGCAAGGAAGCGGCTTTGTCTTTTTTTTTTTTTTTTTTTTTTTTTTTATATGTTNGCGGCTTTGTCTTTTTTTTTTTTTTTTAATTTTTTTATATGAATGCTTACAGACCTTGTTAAACTTCCCTTCCACACCAAGACTGCTTCAATTTCCCAATTTTTGGTAATTGCCGTACACCATCATCTTCCCCAATTTTTTATCGTTCTAATGCTTACGAGCTCGACAAAATCTTCAATACAGTACACACTCTCACATTCACAAGCATATGCTCCAGAAATATTGTAGATTTTTTTTCCAAAGGGTGTACGATTACTATAATTAATGCGGGACCATGCCATCTCTATTGGCCAATTTTGGCCAATATGGTGCATGCACATCATACTTATCCATTTAGTGAGATAAAAGTGCTATCGATACAGTTGAGATATTTTTCCTACAACATCAATTTCATCGGCTAATTTGAGGTTCATCTGTTCCGATATTAACATCAAACACAAGTTACTAATTTAGGAAACTTTATATTTTAAGATATGTGATATTAATATTGCATTGAAAGCTCAAGTGGAAAGCTGATGATATCCAAGAGGATCTTCATCTCATAGTAATAACCAAAATGTTCATATTCAACTAATGGGGGAAGGTCAAATTAGAGAATGGAAAGATTCTAATCAATCTTAGATTGAAACTTAAGACAACAATAGAAGTGGGATTGATTGGTTCACTACTAGGATTTAGATTAGATTGGGGAGGATTTTCTTGTCTTGGAGAATTGAAATTGGAATAAAAAGGGGAAGAAAGTTGCATTGGGAAAAAAGCATGAATTAAAAATTGTAGTATTAGGGAATGGGATGCATTTAAAATGTGCATCCAAAAGCCAATTGTCACACCAAGTTTTTACTCGTTTCCTTTTTTCCACTAGCTACGTAGAGACAGGAGAAGGTAAGATGGGTTGGGTACCACCGTAAGTTACCTGCACGCAAAGTGTAAATTTAGATAACTAAAAAATATTACGGAAATCTGTACGTACTCTAAATAATATCCGCATCGAAATCACGTGTAAATTTATGATTTACTCTTCTTTTTTTGGGTATAAAATTTGTGTTTTACTCACTCACTGCCAATCTATTTAAATGTATTTAATTTTGAAATTACAATCATAGGTCTAAATGAATTTTATGACCCCAGTTATTTATTTTCTCTTTTTTTTTTTCATTTTATGAAGCGTGAGTATTTATTAGAACTGACACATCCAGCTAAGCCAAATATACTATTTCTGCCAACTTTCAACTACCCCAAAAAAAAAAAAAAAAAGTCATCGATCTGATCACCTAATCCTCACGTCAATTTCTCTGGGAGGCTCTGTATGTTTTGTGAAGACATTAATATTCCGAGGAAGTAAAGTTACTCAAACTTTACGAGAGAGAAAATACATAAATTTTTCGAAAAAGTAATTAAAGTACATTCGTAGTTATTTAGATGTTTTAAGCGTACAAAATGGTCCGAAAGTCTGAAGTATAAAAGAAGAAGAAGGTTTTCGAGGAAACGGGCTAAAATAACAATGTTCGAGATCTATGTTCAAGATCTAAAAAGCTGGACAAAATTTAAAACTGAAATGTGTAAATGACTGAAGCTAATATATCCAAAGCTCATATGTCTGAAGGCGAAGGCTTAGACTGTTTTAGTATAAAATATCTGAAACATTTTGAATATGTGTCTAAGAAGTTCAAACGTCATTTTTGAAACGTTCTAACGTATTGAAAAGAGATGAAGCGTCAATTATAATCGTTCTGAACACAATTAATTCGGCAATCAAAAAATTAATTATCATCAAAAACACTCAATGAGCAGTTATAAGTTCTTAAAGGTAGTTCATAAAGGCACCAAGACTATAAATAAGATATAAAAACTAAAAGTAAAATATATTATTATACAAACATAATTCTCGACCTATTTTGAAACTATTCCTTTTCATGAGAAATTTATCACAGTTGGAGAGAAGATGGAAAATTACAATCACATATTACTATTATGAGAAGAGTGTATTTGAGAGTGATATCTACAACTCTAAAACTATTGCAACAAGAATAAAAACATTAATTTCCCATAGTATTTGGCAAAAAGAAAGGAAAAGACAATGGAATAAAAGGAGACAAGGATCTGAATACAAGATCAACAAGGTTACTCTTTCTGAATTTGGTCTGCAAATGGGGTGAAAGATTCTTCATATATGCCACTAAGTATGTGGAAAATTTTGATCAAGCTCTCATTCTAATAGGAAGAATGGACAAACACATTAAAATTTCTTACTGTGTCTTTGAACGTTAAAAAAATTAGCCAAGAATTATATGAATATTGATTCACATCATCTGTTTGACATCATTGGCTGTTTGTTAGATAAAGTGAACATGACACCTGTAGATATCGCAGATTTTTTTATGCCTATAATTGGTGAGGATGTTGGAATTTGATTTTAGAGTTTGCTTCAAAACCTTAGGACTAAGAAACAAAAAGTAAATGTAAATGCCATAGAAGAAGCAACATCACAAGGAGAGAGAGAGTCCCAAAAGCAAAGAAATCATCAACTAAAGGAGATGCAGGCCAGAAACCGTAAAATTAAGTAGATGGAAATGAAGTATGTTTTAGTTTCATTAGGTATAGTTTTTAGCAAAGAGTTGGTTTTATTAAATTTTAGTTACTCAAAATTTAAGAACTATGTTAAACATAATCGGTTTCATAATTATTATATTAAATGTAGATCTTTTGTTTTATGACATATTTTGAAATATTGAAAAATTATCATTCTAGTTTAAATACAAATATTATTGGCATGTTTGCCGCCAACCTATATAATCTCTTAGAATTTATCAAAAAATACTCTATCTTTCCATTTGCCTCCAAACATTTTAATTTTTTTTTTTTTTTTTTTTTTTTTTTTGCATTTTGCATTCAATCTCCCAAAACGTGTGTCTCACTTGTGGATTTAATAAATGACCAACCGAAAAAAATAGTTTTTGTACTAACAATACAACTTAAAAGATTGAGGGAAAAATGTCCAAAAATGAAAAAAGATTGAGGGCAAAATATAAAAGGACGTATAAATTAAATGGCAAACGTGTCAGTAACCTATTCACCAAAACAAGATGGTGCAAAAAAGAAAAAGAAAAAAAGTTTCACTAACCTTTTATTTTATGGTAAAAATAAAAACAAAAAAATAAAAATAAAAAATACAATAGCATTTACTATTCTGAATCCTTATTTCCAACCTAACAATCACTATAAATTTTTTTAAATATTTTTTAAAATTAAATTTATTCACATATAAATTTTTATAATTAATTTGTGTAATTAATATATTCTAATTTGAAAAAAATTGTACATTTATCTAATTTAATTTAAATTGATGAACTCTGTCAACTTAAAAGTTACATACATAGTACATGATTTTCAAAATTGATTTTTTTATTTTTTTATTATACTAAAAATTAAAGAATATGAAAAAAAAAATTTAAAATTTATTTTTGGCTACTTCTTTTTTAATATTATTTTAATTTTTGGTACAATTAAAAATGAAAAAGTTAATTTTGAAAATAAATATTATGCATGTGATATCTAAGTTGAAAAAATTCATCGATTTTAATTAAATTAAACAAAAATATAATTTTTTTAAATTTGCAGATTATTATTTATATAAATTAATTATAAAAATTTTTATGTGAATAAATTTAATTTAAAAAAATATTAAAATGTATTTAATTTTATTTTTATTTATTTTCAAAACTACTCAGGAATATTCAATGATATGAAAACGACTTGTTCTATTATATGTGATTAATTAACAGTTGCAGTTACGTACAATAAAATATAGTTTTTCACAGAAAAAGGCATATACCAGTCGTATATCCAAATATGTTCGACTAAGGCCAATTTACAAACACATGTTCTGTATGCATTGTGCAAAAGACTAAAATAACTTAAAAGAAAATTCCTCAAACTTTGTTGCACAATTTTAATTAAAAGTGGCAGGCTTACCACATGATGAATTGCGCCGAGTTATACATATCCAACTAACAATTAATATTGATACATATATGTCCAAACACATGACATTTTAAATTAGAGAAACTAATTAATAGAAGTTTATTGCAAAAGAAAAAATAAATAAAATAAAAAATATAATACTCTTGAAGTCTTGAAACACTTCTTGCGTTTTATATATATATATGGAGAGAGATTGTCCCAATTTTTTAATCCAACTGTGTACTAGTAAAAATTTAAATTATTAAAAAGTAAATTTAATATGTATATTAAGTTATGTTTACAAAGATGCTAATTTGATTCTAACATATCCTTTCGCTCCAAATAATCTAATTTTTCTATTAATCCTATATAATATTTAATTAAGTCCAATACGAGATTTTATATTCGACATTCCAAACGGAGACTTAAAAGATCAATTTTGTATATGTTAGAAAGAATCATATAAACGCAACATCAATCTCTAATATTTGTGGGATACGCAAATGTGAAATATATGGTTCATTTTGTTCCTATAATGTTATTACTCTAATGAAGGGATCAAGAATATATAATATTTTGGCTATGGAAGATATACAGTTTGAAGAACATTTAAGGCGTAATTGTATTTTCATTTTTGTACAAGCTTTATAATTTTAATTTCCCTCGTTAGAAGAAGCTACATATCACATTATGATCATGTTTTTATTGCTTGTTAAGTTTGGGATATGCTTTCTTCCACGTTTACAATATGATGATGTTCTTGTACTCATGATCAATGCATATTTTTCAATTGAAAGAATATTTTATTAATTCCACAATATTTTTTTCGTTGACTATTTTACCATTTTGTAATATATCATCGTAGTTTTTTTTTTTCTCATAGACAAAACGTAAAATTCAAAAATCTCCAAATCCTCGTTTTTTATCAACTAAAAACCTCTCTTATGATTTTCGTATGAACATATTGTTCTTTCTAAAATGAAGAAAGAATTAGTTAATTCATAGCTAAACAAGCTGTAATTTTCTAAGCTACTGAGATATGCCTAATGTCTAGAAAAGTTACCTTATTTCCTTTTGAAAATTAATTATATATGTATAGAACAAATTTTAAATATAAATCAAATTACTTACCTCTTTGTAATTTTATCAATCAAATTGGTAAGGAAGTAGTTTATAGAGCTAACTTGTAGTGCATTGATTACTATTTTTAACTTCCATTAGTTTTCAATTTTTCGTCGTCTGTTTGTTATTCTCTTTATAGAAAAGTGTTACTTTATTCATATAGAAGTAACTAAAAGATCGGTTTAACAAAAAAAAAATAGTAACTAAAAGATCATGGTGGATAATGATTAAGAATATGTTTTTACTTTTTCCTCCAAATCAGACCAATTGGCCATTACATTGTCTATGAAATGCATCGTGATTGATGGAGATGCAAGCATAAAACCTTTCAAAACATCTTAAACCAAATGACAACTACACACCAATACTAGATTTGTGTAAGCCCAATGGGCTTTATGTTAGTTTAAAGAAAAAAAAGCCCACTTTAATGAATGTTTGTTTGCTTGGAACTCATCTTTTTTTCCTTTTTCTTTAATTTCTTTTTTTGGATGAAAATCAACTTTTTTTTCCTTGTTTTATCATGGGCTGTAATTGAAATTATAGAAGAAGAATCTTAGCCTTGACAATGTATATTAATTCTGAAAAATATATTTTTCTTTAACAATTTTTTTTTCTTTCTCAAACCATATTGTAATTATTTCGCAGTTTAAAATGTTATTTTGTACAAGTAAACATAAATAAATAAAGTGTAATTTTGCCGTGCAACCAAATTTGTATTTATTTCTAGGTTTCAACTTCATAAGCCCTCTTAAATATATCATAACTTTTATATCATATATGTTATGTGGACACTCTATTAACAAAAGTTATTATTTATTATAGCAAAGGTTTAAATAGTATAAAAAAAATAGTTGCTTTATACCCTTAATAACATTTTCTTCAATTTTGTTTATCGTATTTTTTAGACAGTTCAATAACAAAAGTCATTATTTATTATAGCAAAGATCCACATAGTATGAAAAAAATGTGCTTTATATCCTTAATAACGTTTTCTTCAAATTTGTTTCTTAAATTTGAATTATTATGCAAGTTAAATCAAATAAGTGGTTTCTATAAACTTAATCTTTTGAAATAAATTGTAACTTAGTTATGTTGTTTGTTTTAGGCCTTTTAGCACAATCAACTATATCGGAATAGAAATTTCCCATGCAATTGTGTCATAAAATTTGTCTAAAAACTCTCTCTCCAGCTATGATTCGACTTAAAAATTAACCTCATGTACACCATTATCACATAAGAAAAATGTGACTAATTAATTTGTTTCCATTACATCTTTACTTATATATAGTGACAAAAGACTTTGATAATGGTGTTTTATTTTCTGACCATATTATTTATATTTAGTCGTTTCCCATCTATATCCGTCCGTATGTAATGGGATTCCACCTTAGAAATTGGGGAAATGTAGGGAATCTTGTCCAAATTAGTTAATGCCAATATATATATATATATATATAGAGAGAGAGAGAGAGAGAGAGGCCTGCTAAGTCGAAACTATCGTCAAACCAAACGGCAACGCCGGCTGTGACTTTGCACCAAAATTTTATTCAGCAGCAGTCCACTCTTCCTAACTCCAAATGTATGTTTAGTGGTAATTTAGGGAAAAAAAAAATTGAACTTTCACATCTACGTTGCAGATCAATAATTAGTATGTCTAATTATTATCTTATATAATTTTATGGGGCAGTGGTGCAAAATTGATGATCTATTTTCTATAATACTATAATAAAATATTTTTTTATTTATAAAAAAATGCATGCAACTTTTTCCTTTTATTTATTTATTATGAAATCAACTATTAACCTTTTTTTCTTCATAATTTTCTTTTAATTATACCATAAATACCAAAATCTTTCATATATAATAAATACTAAAATCTTTCACATTTGCTTATAATATCAATTAAGTGGATTGGAAATTTCAATTTTTCATGAAACTTGTGTCATAAACACACTATAGGAAAAAAAAATTAACAGCGTAATGTAGTTAAGAGTCATACTCGTAGATTTAGCTTAGTAATAAAATTACTAAAAATACATATTTAGATCATAAATTCAATTATTCTTTGATACAAAATTTCTCTCCCAAACCGTAATAAAAATAAAAATAAATAGTTAAGAGATGGGCACATTTTCATTCCTTTTTACCTAAACAATAATACGGTGCTCATTTTAAATTTTAGCCACAGATTATCCAATTCAAATTGAAGTAGTCAGAATGTTCAAAATACCAATGTTTCACATATCTGACAATGTCAAGTATCCTCTCTTTCGGAAAAAAGATATATGAGGCTCAAGAGTCAATCATTGGAAAAAAAGAATGAATACCTTCTTCTGTTTGTTTCTTGGAACGACATGAAAAATAAAGATAAAATTAAGTGGCTACTATTTGGTTCAAACTTCAAACTTGGTTTAGCAAAAGGATTGGAGAGGTAGCAAGTCAGCGATGTTCATTTCAGTCATAGAGAGGGAGTCAATTGGACTTTCTCTCTGCATGCGTACAAAACACAGGTTTCAGTTTAACAACATAATTACATTATTATATTTGTATTAATATGGAAGCAATGCCGGCTGCAGAGAGAGCCTTCCAACATATAAAGCCACACACTAACTCCCAATTCATTAGCCAACAAAGCAAATAAGACCAAGAAATTCGTCAAAAAAAGAAAGAGTGACAACACCACCAAGACTAGTGCTGTGACTTTCCCACTCATGGCTTACTTTACATATGTATATATATGTTAGCTACTTTTGTTTCTTTGTTTGAAGCTTAATTTCCATTTTAATACGCACTCAACCGTCCAATGGCTGATCCAATGTTGCTCCTCACCATCATCATCTCCGTACTCTGTTTCTTCACCTCTCCAATCCAATCCACCCAATCTGCTACAACCATCAACGTGTGGCCGAAGCCAAGAACCTTCACTTGGCCCCAACCCACCGCCCACTTTCTCTCCCCCAACTTCACCATCATTTCCCCTTCCCACCGCTACCTCTCCTCCGCCGCCGACCGCTACCTCCGGCTGGTCCTCGCCGAGCACTACCGCCCACTGGTAACCCCGTCCTCCGTCCACTTCAACACCTGTGCCCCTCCTTTGCACACGCTCTCAGTCACAGTTTCCGACCTCGGTGCGCAGCTCCACCACGGCGTCGACGAGTCCTACTCTCTCGCAGTCCCCGGCCACGGTGGATTTGCTAATATCACGGCCGAAACTGTGTGGGGCGCCATGAGAGGCCTCGAGACCTTCTCTCAGCTGGTTTGGGGAAACCCACCGGCTGTGGCGGTGGGATTGTACGTCTGGGACTCACCGCTGTTTCCCCACAGAGGAGTGATACTCGACACCTCCAGGAATTTCTATGGAGTGGATGATATTCTGAGAACCATTAAAGCCATGAGCCAGAACAAGCTCAACGTCTTCCACTGGCATATCACCGACTCGCATTCCTTCCCTCTGGTGCTGCCGTCGGAGCCGGACTTGGCGGCCAAAGGATCGTACGGCTATGGGATGGAGTACTCTCCTGCCGATGTGAGCCGGATTGTGGAATTCGGATTCGAGCACGGCGTTAGGATTCTGCCTGAAATTGACGTGCCAGGTTGGGTTTCTCGGCCATGAATGAATGAATTTTTTTATTTTTTATTTTTCCCTTTTTTCTATCAGCTGATACGCTTGAATTGAAATTGATTTCCATTTTTATATCTGTTTGGTAATTTGCAGGGCATACGGGATCGTGGGATGGAGCTTACCCGGAAATCGTGGCCTGCGCGAACATGTTCTGGTGGCCGGCGGGAAGTCCATGGCCCGACAGACTTGCGTCGGAACCAGGAACCGGCCATCTGAATCCATTGAAACCCAAAACTTACCAAGTCCTCAAAAACGTCATCGGCGACGTCGCAAATCTATTCCCGGAACCGTTTTACCACTCCGGCGCAGACGAGATCATTCCTGGATGTTGGAAAGCCGACGAGACCATCCAATCGTTCCTCTCGGAAAACGGAACTCTGAGTGAAGTTCTAGAAATCTTCATCAATTCCACGCTCCCTTACATTCTCTCCCTCAATCGGACCGCCGTTTACTGGGAAGACGTTCTGCTGGACGACGCCGTCAGGGTTCGAGCTTCGATTCTTCCCCGAGAGAGCACGATTTTGCAGTCGTGGAACAACGGCCACAAAAACACCAAGCGGATTGTTTCTTCTGGGTACAGAGCCATCGTTTCGTCTTCGGATTTTTACTACCTGGATTGTGGGCATGGAGATTTTATAGGGAATAATAGCAAGTACGATCAGCAAAGCGGAGACCAAGGAAATGGGGATTCGTGGTGCGGACCTTACAAAACGTGGCAGACAATATACAATTATGATATAGATTACGGGCTGACTGAGGAGGAAGCGAAATTGGTGCTGGGAGGAGAAGTGGCATTGTGGTCTGAGCAAGCCGATCCGACTGTTCTTGATGCGCGGATTTGGCCTCGAGCTTCGGCAATGGCAGAGAGTTTGTGGTCTGGAAATAGAGACGAGAAGGGTAAGAAGAGATATGCAGAAGCTACCGATAGGTTGAATGAATGGAGGAATAGATTGGTGAAGAGAGGGATGGCAGCCGAACCGATTCAGCCACTTTGGTGTGTTAGGAACCCGGGAATGTGTAACACTGTGAATTCTTTTTGATTTGTTTGAATTTTTTTAAAATAAAGTTAATTTATAATCCTTTTATTTTTTATTTTTAGTTTTTAATTTTTATTTATGGTTTATTATTTATTATTTTTGTTTATGATTTTTAGTTTAGGTTTTTGTTAAAAAAAATTAAAAAGCAGCAACCACTTTTTATTTTTATTTTTATGAAAAAATAATTAAAAATTTGTTTGATAATTTGTTTTTGTTTTTTATTTTCATTAATTTTTTTATTTTTTAAAAATTTTACAAATGAATTTAAAAAATGTTATTTGTGAAAAAAAAAATACATTGGCATATGGAAAAGAGGCCCTAGCTATATGAAATAGCCCTTAAAAGGAATTTTATATATATAATTATTTTTTTATTTTCAAAATATGTAATAATAGGATGCAATATAATATAAATCATTACGAATAATTCTCTGATGAAGATTTTTTTTTTTTTGAATATTTACATTTTAGGTACTTAAACTATGTTGGATGTGATAAATTGGTACTTAAATTTTTTTTTTGGCAAATCAGTACCTAAATTATGAAAGTGTGACATCATTAATACCTAAGCCCTAATCCGTCTAAATTTTTCCTTTATCAGCACATAAAAATCATATACATAGGTAAATATTGTAATTTTACACTAACAAACACCCCAAAATATTATTATTTTCTTTTAATAAGTTCCAAAATTTATTATTATTATTATTATTATTATTATTATTATTATTATTATTATTATTATTATTATTATTTTCTTTTAATAAAAAAAAAGCAAACAGACTCCATCACTCGGATTCAATTCACTAGCTCCAAAACCCACCCGACATTTGGTGCAGAAGCACGCAACTGTTCCGGCGAGTTCTCCCTACTGAGTTTCGCATACATTTTCGCTCGTAGATTTTTCTGATACTCTACCCTTTCCATGGTAGGTTCTTCCTATAAAACTGGTTCTTAGAGATCAATCGCACCCAGTCTTGACCGAGTCATCATCGTTCGAGTTGGGGTCGAAGGTAGGCTACAGAATCTGGGTAGTCGATTCACCACATGGAGAACTAAACCCATATCTCATTTGGACCCCCCACGAAGGAGAATTCATTTTCAAACACTATTTTGATCAACTATTAATTTGCCGAAGCAGATTATAAAATTCCTGTGTAATTTTCAAAGGAAATAGAAATTGCCTATTAAAATCCAAAGCAAAAATATAACCATTTTTGTTGAGCAGAAATTCACTCCCCACATACCCTGTTGGCGTGTAAATGGCTTGTCCCAAGACGCATGTGCTACAGATATAGTATTTATGCAACCAAAAAAAAAAATTGGATACCTGACAAATTTGTTTTTACATTCTAATTTTCAGAGAAATTCTCTGTTTCTTTCTTCCTCTCCATAACATTTCACCTTCAGCCACACTATCATCCCTCTCACAAGTGCCCCCTCTAAGGTACTACTTCCATTCAAATTACTAACCTCCATAACCAAAAAAAGGTTGCAGAATGACCAAACTCCAGCATATACAATTAAAATAAAGGATATAATTAAATAACATGGTCTTTATAATAAGAAATAAATATCAAAAGTACCATTGAGCAAACAACTTTTGTGTTTCCATCTTTCTAAAAGCACTATACACAAATTGCATTTTCCATAGAATTTCGGTGATAGATAATTAAACATTATCAGAAAGGATTAACAGTCCATTGTTACACCAAGAAATCGAATTTTGCCCTAAATTAGACATTCAATTGGATGAATTGTCAAAACACTCAAGGTCTAGAAAATAATTGTAGATGCGAATGGAAAAGGGCAGAGTAAGAGAAAGTCAAAAAGTACCTTCGGATGACCAATGGAATAAGAACGAAGCCAGCACGGAGAAGTCCTTCAGAGTTCAGACTTGAAAAACCATAAAGGGCACTGCGCGGAGTTGCGCTGATGTAGTTGGTCAATGGTCAAGATGGGTTCATACTCGGGTGCTTATTGGTTGCTTTTTTTTATTAAAAAGAATATAATAATAATAATAATAATAATAATAAATTTTGGAATAATAATAATAATAATAATAATAAATTTTGGAACTTTTTAAAAGAAAATAATAATATTTTGGGATGTTTGGGAGTGTGAAATTACAATATTACTCCTGTACATGATCTTCACATGCTGATAACGAAGGAATTTGAACAGATTAGGGCTTAGGTATTAACGTCGCCACATTTTCATCAGTTTAGGTACTGATTTGCCAAAAAAAAAAATTAGGTACCCATTTGTTACACCAGACATAGTTTAGGCACCTAAGATGTAAATATCCATTTCTTTTGCTGTAATAAGTAAATGAGAAGTTTAAAAAAGTGTTAGTTTTTTTTTAATGATAAAAATAACTTCTATAAAAGAGAAACCCAAAACAAACCGCGGAACAGGAGATTTCAATCTCGCAGAGAACAAAATCTCATCGACTTTAAGAGTATCAACCAGGGATTTAACAAAAATGCCCTCTGAAAAAGGTGGACAACAACACAGAGAGAGTTAATTTTTTAGAGCAAGCTTGGCAAGCAAATCTAGACTTCTTGTAACATTCCATATTGAGAAAATAGTAAAATTTTCAACTTTGACCAAATTTGACTAGTTGACCGAGTGTGGGTCCCACTTAGACTTTTTATGGGCTTTAGATTTTGGATTTGGTCGTAGTACCGTTACGTAGAGCTCATCGATATGAGTCCGTAGACTAGTAGTATGCTTGATTCAGAGCTAATACTGTTAAGTTAGGATTAAAATGTGTGAGGGGCATTTTGGTAATTTTAAAAAGATTGTTAATTAAATTGAAAAACTACAAAAATGCCATTTACCCATACCTTCAGCCTACAACCCCCGCACTGTTTCTCTCGCTCACGATGACCCCATCACTGTGCATCAACTCCATTTGTCGGCAACGACCAATTTCTAATTGGCAATCACCTACAACTCAAAGCCGGCGACCTCCTCTATCTAACCATACCGGTAACAACCCGTGAAACCTCCCAGATTGCCAAAAATTATGAAAAAATTCGGTGAGTTTTCTTCGTTTTAATTGCCGATTTTTGGTGAGATTTCGGCAATGGGCCAACTGCTTTCCCCCTAATTTGGACCCTATGTATCCAATTTTATCGTCAATTTGACTTAGTTCCTTCTCGTTTGAATGGAATGAGAAAAACCATCTTGACCATGAGTTTCAAGCCATCTTTTGGCCACCACTGGTAGCAATTGGGCAAGTTGAGTTGACTATGATATTTTACATTCTTTGAACTTTATTTTGATATATAATTTGCATATTATTGTTGAGTATTTGAAATTTACTTAATTTTGAGCTAGACTTGGGTTATTTGTGAAAATTAGAATGTCATTGCATAACGTTTATGATAATTCTTGAAGCAATTAAGGTGCTAATGATTGTTAGGAGCTAATTCTAATATTGAATTTCGTAAATTGAGGGCAATTATGGTATGTGGATTTGAATTATTTATGAGGAATGTAATATTTATGACTTTATATATACATATATATATAAATATAGTTGTGTATATATATACTGAATGTGTATAGGTTGTAGTATAAGTATGTATTTGATGTTTTGAATAATATTAAGTTGGGGTATGTATATGAAATCACGATTTGATTTGTATTTTGGTTTTAAATTAATTGAAATCGATGGATTTTTTTTTGTTTTAAAATTTATGTTTTGGAACTTTGATTGAGATAATATTAATTGTATTAGTATGAATACAAGAATGGAAGTTTGTTTGGGAAATAATAAGACACTAAGTTAGAATTTTATGTTATTTTTACCGTGTATGTGGAATAAAGAAGAAAAGTGCTTGACTAGTGATGTTTTGATGATTTAATGGTGAGTATTTCGATTATCATATATTGTATTTAACTCTGGAAGTGATGGCTCGTGTTCTAGAGATGTGAAATTGGAATTTTAATTGTGCTGGGTGTTACCGTTGTTTATGTTTGGGGAGAAGGTAGAAATAGTTGCTATCTGGACATTTTAATTTCACTATGATATCTTTAGAAACTTTGTAGGAATTTACCCATATAAATATATGTAATTTATGTTTTATATATAATTATATACTACATGATATGAATTAATTACGCATTTAAAGTTATGTTGCATGTGGATGGTTAAATGGTAAATATTTTGTATGGTATTAATGCTTATGAATTTATAATTATGAAATGTTAGATTTCGAATTTCTATGAAAGTGAGCTTGTTCTTTAAATTGCGGTTAGTGCGCAAATTAATATATTTAAGTTTGTGATTTTGTAATAAATTTTACTTTGGTATTATGTTATAGTTATTAGATATTATCAAAATTGTGATTGGTTGTTGATGTGAGGTTAATTTAATTTGTGATTTGTACTTTAGGTAATGTAAGTTGCTTTGAGGTTTTTGAAGTGTGAAATGTTTTAAGTGGTTTTTAGCTACGAGATGAGCTAATTTTGTAGTTATTAACTTAGTTTGGAAATGAGATATATATCATATATGCATATGAATTTTTCAAATTCTCTAAAATTGCTTTTATATGAATTTTCCATATAAATACATATGTTAATGCAAGTAGTATTTGAGAGTTAGTTTGCTTTTAAGATTTATTTTATAAATGGTTGGATGAGTATCATTTACGCTAGTTGGCTTTAAAGTTTTATGTGTAAGTTTGGAAAATATATTGTGGATTCTATATTTATTTATTGCGACTGTAATTGGATTTCGTATATTGAGAATAAATATGGAATTGATGATTTACGATGTGTGAGATGTGAATATTATGATTGTTTATACTACTACGATTGGGCGATGAATGTTTACTTGGGCGATGGGTAATGCCGCCAAGTTGTGTATTTAGGCGATGGTTTATGCCGCCGGTTGTTTACTTGAGAAATAGGTTATGCCGCTAAATTATTTATTTATGAATATATGAAGAGACAATGAGTTTTCACAAAAAAAGTTATTACCCGCTTGGTATATGCTGATTTTTTCACATATACGTCTTGTTGCTTTCACCGAACATTTAATGATTAGTTTACATGTCCAGTATATAATAAGTAGTTCATATATACGTCTTGTAATTTTTCACTGAAATACCTTTCATATAAGGTTATTATATGCTCGATATATGATGATAAGTTCACATATACATGTTATGGCTTCTCACTGGGATGCTCTCTTACATGATTATTACTTTTTAAATAGTTTGGAAAGTTTTGATGAAACTGAAAATGATTAAAATATAGTTAATGAAGAATGTATTAAATGTTAGTTATGCATTTCATTTTGATTGATGTTGGATTTCTAAGCATAAATAACCCGTCTGAATGTGAGTGAAAAATTTATGTTAGATATAGCTTTTACTATCTAAACGTTTTTTGGAGTTATTGATGTTGTTGAGATTTTTGATAATTATTTAAAGTATATATTTGTCAAGTTTGATTATTTTAGAATTTGAATATTGATTAGTAATATGTACATGCTTAAATAAACAATTTTTTTATATGGTTGTTGACTTGTGAATTGAAATTGTACTAGGAGTATGTTATATTTGGTTTGAAATATGTTTTAAGAACTACATGTAGCTTAATCTCTATTAATAAGGGTATGTAGGCAACTCGGATTTTAGGCTGAGTTCAGCTATAAAAAATATTAATGATGTATCTTTTTGAATATTAAAGTTAATTACTAAGTTGTGGTTATTGTGTGGAAACGATGCAAGTATATTGAATTATGTATAAGAATGTGTTTTTTTCAGAAATTATACTTATATGTTTTGGAGGAATACTCCAAAAACACAAACGAAATGCTGTTGGAATTTTTAATAAAATTTCTGTAACTATAAAATCCTTCTCTTTTTGATCAAATTATTTTTGTTTAATAATTTTTATGGAGTTATTTGACTACTTAATGGCTTAATAAAAATATTAAATCAGCTTCCATGATCTAAATAGTTTGGTTACTGTCACTTTTAAAAGTTATCCGGGTCCCAGACAAGGACCAATTGGGATGCACCATGAAACTCTTCTGCACCTCAAGAAAATCAATCCTTGAATACCAAGTAAATAGTAATCCTCACACCCCAATAGCTACATATATATATATATATATATATATTTTTTTTTTTTTGGTAAATAACAATATAGCTATACGTGCAACAATACTCAAAGAAACAATGTATTTATACGCTTGATCAAGTAGCAAAAACGACTAATTAATTAAGCTGTAAACCTCAAATAAATAAAATCAGGATCTTTCATACAGCCATAAATCATATTCCTAATTTTAAATTTGTCGCCGCCTCTGTTTTAGACTTCTCAGCCAGCAGCGACTAACCAAAACCACCGGCGTCTCAGCTCATAACCACCGTTCACCGGCGTCTTCTCCCATCCTTTTGTCTTATCAGTATTGAAAAGTAAGAACCCTAAAATCATATTAGGTCTTCTCGAGTTGTCGCCGCCTCTCCCCCCACCCTTTTCTTTCTCTCATCTCTCATCGAATCTACGATCACCTCAACTAAAAGTTCTAACATAAAATTGACTTATGATTTTTCAGGTTTTGCGTTGTTCGGGTTTTAACTTGAAGTTGGAGGCACTGTTTATTAGAATTGCAGGGGAGGAGATTAGAGACCAGGTCAGTCTTTTCTCTGTCAAGAGCTTGTGTCATTCGTTGTTTTTAAGTTGCCTAGTATTTTAAGATATCTGGTGTTAGGTCAATCGGCGATTAGAGATGTATGCTTGTAGATATTGCAGCTGTTTAATTTGTGTATGTTTTATTTCTTTAATATTTTGTTGTCTTTATGTAGATGGTATATCGTGCTAGTGGTGTCATGCATTGGTAGATGCATTTATTTGGCTCTAAGAATGCTTTTAGTAACATATGGTGTCCGTTTTGTGAGTCCTAGGGTTTGTTATTAATTTGCGGTGTCCTCCTGTTAATTTTTTTTTGGCACCAAGTAAACAGATATGGGAAGCATTTTTTTATTGCTTTGTTAGAATTTAGAAGTTTATGGCATTGAACATTACAGGAAAATTCTCTTGCTTTCGAGGTTCATTTCATTTCAGTTATTTTTATTTTATTGTTTTCCCTGTAATTTTTTAATTATCTTTTAACACTAGGGAGGCCTATCCTATTTATGAAGCAGTCAACATTGAAACTTTAAGACGTAGAAGGAAGATAGTTTTACTGGAACGTAAGACTGTTTTGGGGTCAAGGATTATTCATTGTCCATGTATGTGGGTTTATTTTGTTTTTAAGCAAAGTTGTTTGGAAAGGGAAAAAATAAAGAGAGAAAAAAGGAGAAGGAAAAAACAACAAACTCTAGAAATTAGAGTTTACAAAGATACTAATTTGATTTCAGTCTTAGAGAGGGAGTCAATTGGACTTTCTCTCTGCATGTTTACAAAACACAGGTTTAAGTTTAACAACATAAATACATTATTATATTTGTATTAATATGTAAGCAATGCCGGCTGCAGAGAGAGCCTTCCAACATATAAAGCCACACACAAAATCCCAATTCATTAGCCAACAAAGCAAACAAGACCAAGAAATTCATCAAAAAACGAAAGAGTGACACCACCACCAAGACTAGTGCTGTGACTTTCCCACTCATGGCTTACTTTACATATGTATATATATGTTAGCTACTTTTGTTTCTTTGTTTGAAGCTTAATTTCCATTTTAATACGCACTCAACCGTCCAATGGCTGATCTAATGTTGCTCCTCACCATCATCATCTCCGTACTCTGTTTCTTCGCCTCTCCAATCCAATCCACCCAATCTGCTTCAACCATCAACGTGTGGCCGAAGCCAAGAACCTTCACTTGGCCCCAACCCACCGCCCACTTTCTCTCCCCCAACTTCACCATCATTTCCCCTTCCCACCGCTACCTCTCCTCCGCCGCCGACCGCTACCTCCGGCTGGTCCTCGCCGAGCACTACCGCCCACTGGTAACCCCGTCCTCCGTCCACTTCAACACCTGTGCCCCTCCTTTGCACACGCTCTCAGTCACAGTTTCCGACCTCGGTGCGCAGCTCCACCACGGCGTCGACGAGTCCTACTCTCTCGCAGTCCCCAGCCACGGTGGATTTGCTAATATCACGGCCGAGACTGTGTGGGGCGCCATGAGAGGCCTCGAGACCTTCTCTCAGCTGGTTTGGGGAAACCCACCGGCTGTGGCGGTGGGATTGTACGTCTGGGACTCACCGCTGTTTCCCCACAGAGGAGTGATACTCGACACCTCCAGGAATTTCTATGGAGTGGATGATATTCTGAGGACCATTAAAGCCATGAGCCAGAACAAGCTCAACGTCTTCCACTGGCATATCACCGACTCGCATTCCTTCCCTCTGGTGCTGCCGTCAGAGCCGGACTTGGCGACCAAAGGATCGTACGGCTATGGGATGGAGTACTCTCCTGCCGATGTGAGCCGGATTGTGGAATTCGGATTCGAGCACGGCGTTAGGATTCTGCCTGAAATTGACGTGCCAGGTTGGGTTTCTCGGCCATGAATGAATGAATTTTTTTATTTTTTTATTTTTCCCTTTTTTCTATCAGCCGATACGCTTGAATTGAAATTGATTTCCATTTTTATATCTGTTTGGTAATTTGCAGGGCATACGGGATCGTGGGCTGGAGCTTACCCGGTAATCGTGGCCTGCGCGAACATGTTCTGGTGGCCGGCGGGAAGTCAATGGGCCGACAGACTTGCGTCGGAACCAGGAACCGGCCATTTGAATCCATTGAAACCCAAAACTTACCAAGTCCTCAAGAACGTCATCGGCGACGTCGCAAATCTATTCCCGGAACCGTTTTACCACTCCGGCTCCGATGAGATCATACCGGGATGTTGGAAAGCCGATGAAACCATCCAATCGTTCCTCTCGGAAAATGGAACTCTGAGTGAAGTTCTAGAAATCTTCATCAATTCCACTCTCCCTTACATTGTCTCCCTCAATCGGACCGCCGTTTACTGGGAAGACGTTCTGCTGGACGACGCCATCAGGGTTCGAGCTTCGATTCTACCCCGAGAGAGCACGATTTTGCAGTCGTGGAACAACGGCCACAACAACACCAAGCGAATTGTTTCTTCTGGGTACAGAGCTATCGTTTCGTCTTCGGAATTTTACTACCTGGATTGTGGGCATGGAGGTTTTCTAGGGAATGATAGCATATACGATCAGCAAAGCGGAGACCAAGGAAATGGGGGTTCGTGGTGCGCACCTTACAAGACGTGGCAGACCATTTACAATTATGATATAGATTACGGGCTGACTGAGGAAGAAGCGAAATTGGTGCTGGGAGGAGAAGTGGCATTGTGGTCTGAGCAAGCCGATCCGACTGTTCTTGATGCGCGGATTTGGCCTCGAGCTTCGGCAATGGCAGAGAGTTTGTGGTCTGGGAATAGAGACGAGAAGGGTAAGAAGAGATATGCAGAAGCCACTGATAGGTTGAATGAATGGAGGAATAGATTGGTGAAGAGAGGGATTGCAGCCGAACCGATTCAGCCACTTTGGTGTGTTAGGAACCGGGGAATGTGTAACACACTGAATTCTTTTTGATTTGTTTGAATTTTTTTTAAATAAAAGATTGGTTTTCAAGTTTCTCTGTAGTTTTTGCTCATTGTACAAGATCCTCGTTGATTTTTGTGCCACCTTGGAATTACGGAATTGTAATTTTATTTTTAGGGGAAAATATAAATCCTTTCATCGCAGTTGCATTCGGAGTCGCATTTTTTTATCAATTGTTGTTATTTTGGTCAACTTGTGAATTGTGATTCGCATTGTGCTGTTCCTTTAGAAAGCAGCAAGCAAATTTTTTGTTTATTATTTTCTTTTGCTGGTTAAGCAACTAAGAAAGAAAAAAACAAATAAATATTTGTCCCAGAAATATATTTTCATTTTTGCTTTCAGATTTAATCATTTGTCTTATGGAATATTTTTTACCCATAAAAGACAGCATAAGTTAAGCAGGATCATTTTTTATGTCTGGCTCACGTTAATTTAAAATCCTTCAATAAATAAACGGAAGCCACATGAGAAGGATAATTTATTTTTAATATCATTTTTAACGAAGAATGTAAATTGATATATATATATAAATAATTTTTTTCAAAATATGTAATAATAGGATGCAATATAATATAAATAATTACAAAGAATTTTCTGATCAGAATATATATATTTACTTTGATAAGTAAATGAGAAGTTTAAAACAAGTGTTATAGGGTGTTTTTTTTTTGGATAAAAATATCTTTCATGAGGATAGAGGATTTCAATCGCGCAGAGAACATAATCTCCTCGGCTTTAAGAGTATTAACCAGGGACCTAACAAAAATGCCCTCTGAAAAAGGCAGATAACAACACAGAGAGAGTTATTTTTAGAGCAAGCTTGGCAAGCAAATATAAACTTCTATTGAAAGTTATCGTGGTCCAAAACAAAGACCAATTGGGATGCAACAAGAAACTCTTCTGCATTTTACCAAAAAAAAAAAGAAACTCTTCTGCAACTCAAGAAAATCAATCGTTGAATACCTAGTAAAATAGTATGATTTTGATCTGATATGCTCAACCACCGATTTTGCATCACTTTTCCAGTACACACAGTGCCAACCTTCCGTCTTAGCAATAGATATGGCCTATCTGATAGCCTTCACCTCTGCCCAACTGACACAAAAATAGGGAACAGTGGTCGAAGACACTGAAACCAATTCTCCATACCAGCTTATAGCCACCGGAGCCAAACCACTTCTAAATATATATTTTTTGGTAAAGAAAAAATGATATACTGGTAGTGAGGTCATTGGCTCATAAGGTATTTAGCGAGCGGACCGATTCATACATCTTGTTAACATAGTAAAAGTTCACAATAGGAATCCATGTCGCTATAAACTTTTTCTTCTTTGTTCAATAGCTGCAGATAGGAGCACTTGAATCCATATAAATATATTAAAGATTGAGCTACAACTCTTATACTTGCATGTGTGATGGTTCACTTGGTCTTTATCACCGGACTTTTTTTTTTTCTACACCCTAGTACAAGCACTTCTAAATATTTGTTAAAGTTATTCAATTTCATTCTAAATATTTGTTAAATTTGAGACATCAATGTAGAGATACTTCAAAGATCATGGAGGTACAATTATATATATGTTTATGAATATAAAATATTTATTCTATGCATGTAGTGAATAATAATGAGTATTTTATCATGATACTTACCATTTTAATTATATTTTTTATTATTAAAAGAATATGGTCTAATAGTGCTCCCTCTGAACTATTTTTATGAGTTTGTCATTCATGACAAATAACATCTTGTTTTAATTAAGTAGTATCTAAATTGTTTAATAAAAATACTAGAGGTGTATTGATACATATTAATAATCCCCATACCCAATGGCTATACATTTTTTTTTTGGTAAATAACAATATAGCTATGCGTGTAACAATACTTGAATAGAAAATGTATTTATACACTTGGCCAAGTAGCAAAAACTACTAATTAAGTTGTAATGTCACGATGTCATGGTAATAATAAATAAATAAAAGTTGTAATGTCAGGGAAAAAAAAAAGAAAACCTCAAATAAATAAAATCAGGATCTGTCATACCGCCCTAAAAATCATATTCCTAATTCTAAATTTGTCGCCGCCTCTCCCCTCCGCCTCTCCTTTCTCACCCTGTCTCAGACTTCTCAGCCAGTAGCCACTAATCAAACCCACCGGCGTCTCAGCTCATAACCACCGTCCACCGGCGTCTTCTCCCATCCTCGACTTGTCTTATCAGTATTGAAAAGTAAGAACCCTAAAATCATACTTGGTCTTCTCGAGTTGTCGCCGCCTCTCCCCCCCACCCCCTCTTTCTCCCATCTCTCATCGATTCTAAGATCACCTCAACAAAAAGTTTTAATATAAATTTGACTTATGGTTGTTCAGGTTTTGCGTTTGTTCGGGTTTGAACTTGAAGTTGGAGGCACTGTTTATTAGAATTGCAGGGGAGGAGAGTAGAGACCAGGTCAGTCATTTCTCTGTCAAAAGCGTCTGTTATTCGTTGTTTGATTTTCTTTGTCCGACTTGTTTTTAAATTTTAGTTTAATTTGTGATCTTAGAATCGGTTATTTTCTTGTGTTTAATTTAGTTTGTTTTGTCTTGCTTTTGGATTTGAGTATATTAGGAGTTAAAATATTTTTGTTTGATTTATATTTGCTTTAATTTGATTTCTTTATGATTTTAAGTATAGTTAGTCTCAGGTAACAGGTTTAGTTTGTTAGTTAGTTTGTTGATTAGTAGTTAAGCATTCTAAGGTTTACAGATTCGAATTAACAGAGTTCTGTTTCTATCAATGTTGGAGATCTTGGTTAGAAATCGGTTAGAAAGTTAAGATGCTGTTCGGATTTGTTAGTTTAAGTGAGTTAATTTGTTAGTTGAATCTATGACTCATAGGTTCAACAAAACGGATGGGATTTTATATTTGGATTCAAACAAATGGGTCGGATTATATATCAATAACCCATATTAATACAAATTGCCACACCGCCTCGCTTGCTGCAGCAGTGACGCCTCCTTGAAACCTCCCTCAGATAGTGAGTGCTTCCAAAGTTCTCAGGAAAATCTCTTTAAATTTGCTTTTGTTGGTAATTTATCTCTCTCTCTAATTTGTACTTTCAGAGTCTATACTAGCTTGTATGCCACTTACGGGTTTCTTGATGTGTAAAAGTAATATAAATTTTATTTTATTTTATATATTTTAAATATATTACATGATCGTAAATTTTAATTTAATTGTGGAAAGATGTGATTTCTTTTGTGAAATTAGGATGAATTGTTTATGTGTCATTGCGTAACTTCAGATTGTTTTGGATTATCATATTACTATTGGATTTGCTTCTCTCGTTTTTAGTTTGTATTTTGATCGTGATTTGTGAATGGGTTCACTTAGAACATTTTACTCAGAAATTTTGCTCGTTATTTGTTAATATCTGAGAAATGGCTAGCTTAGAAATGGTGTCATTGAGGGTGGTTTATTCTTTCAGTTTCCTAGCATTTTAAGATATCCGGTGTTAGGTCAATCTGCGACTAGAGATGTATACTTGTAGATATTGCAGCTGTTTAATTTATGTATGTTTATTTCTTTAATATTTTATTGTCTTTATGTAGATGGTATATCGTGCTAGTGGTGTCATGCATTGGTAGATGCATTTATTTGGCTCTAAGAATCCTTTTAGTAACATATGGTGTACGTTTTGTGATTTCTAGGGTTTGTTATTAATTTGCGGTGTTAATTTTTTTTTTGGCACCAAGTAAACAGATATGGGAAGCATTTTTTTATTCCTTAGTTAGAATTTAGAAGTTTATGGCATTGAACATTACAGGAAAATTCTCTTGCTTTCAAGGTTCATTTCATTTCAGTTATTCTTTTTTTTTTTCCCTGTAATTTTTTAATTATCTTTTAACACTAGGGAGGCCTATCCTATTTAAGAAGCAGTCAACGTCGAAACTTTAGGATGTAGAAGGAAGATAGTTTTACTGGAACGTAAGACTATTTTGGGGTCAAGTATTATTCATTGTCCATGTATGTAGGTTTATTTTGTTTTTAAGCAAAATTGTTTGGAAAGGGAAAAAATAAAGAGAGAGTAAAGGAGAAGGGAAAAAACAACAAACTCTAGAAATTAGAGTGTTGATTTGTCATTTTAAAGATTATTATGCAGAGGTAGTAATAGTCAAAGTTGAAATAGGAATTTTAATTGTTGACTAATCCAATCACCAGTGTTTAATTTGACTATTCTGTAAGTACGCAATAAATTGCTGTTATATTGTATATTTTAAGTTTACTTATGATGGTGGTTTATCATATGCCTTAAGCTGAAAGTGAGCATTAGCAAGCTTGTATACCACCTTAGCTGATGATTTATACTATTGCATCTTTACCTTTCTTCCCTTCTAGAAACTTTACTTGCCTTTATATTACACACCTTAGATGTGTGGATCTTGAATGAAGGGTGATAATGTCTATATGTTGCCCCAATTGATTGGTGTAATAAAATTGTCTGAATTGTATGGGATTTCCTACAATACAACCATGTGAAATGGTTGTACTGGTACAACCATCGTCCTGAATAAAGTAAAATTGTCTGTAGATGAGGTAGTTTTATTTGTAAAAGAGGTAATTTTGTCCATAAATGAAGTAAAATTATCAAAATTCGTGATAAAGTAATTTTGTCCATAAATGAAGTAACAAATCATTAATGAAGTAATATTAATATGTTACTCTATTTATGGACAATATGTTACTTCATTTGTGGATAATGTTACCTCATTTATAGATAAGTTACTTATTTTATGGATAATAGTTGTACCAGTACAACCATTAAAACCATTTTAATGGTTGTACTGTAGATGGACCCGAATTGTATGGGTCTTACTACATTACAACCATGTAAAATGGTTGTACTGAAACAACCAAACATCCATAAATAAAGTAACGTCCGTAAATGAGGTAACATTGTCCATTTAACATTACAAAAATTCGTAATGAGGTAACATTATCCATAAATGAGGTAACATTGTCCATAAATGAAGTAACATAATAATATTACCTCATTAAGGATTTTGTTACTTCATTTATGAATAACGTTATCTCATACGAATTTTGGTAAATGTTACTTCATTATGGACAATGTTATCTCATTTATGGACGACGTTACTTCATTTATAGATGTTGGTTGTTTTAGTACAACCATTTTACATTGTTATATTGTAGAAAATACCGAATTGTATTGATTATTGAACAATGCATGCTTTAATTGGTTGGAGATAATGTCTCTCTTATTTGTATGGTGTGGTGAAGTAAGATTTAAAATTTTCAGGTTACAGAAGGACAAATGTCGAAGTCTTGCAAGGGATTAGCAATGGAATTGGTCAAGTGCCTTAGTGAATGCGATTGCATTAAGGTTGAAAAGCGGTCATTTAGAGAATGTGCTGGAGAGAAGAGTCCCTCAATATCTAGTGAATGTGTTGGTTTAAGGGAAACATACTTCAATTGCAAGAGAGGCCAGGTTGACATGAGAGCTAGAATACGAGGAAATAAGGGCTACTAAGTGCCGGTAATGTTTGAGAAATTATTTATTGGATTTCTTTTTACTATGTTTGAAGCTTGACTGGCTGTATTTGAATTAATATAAAACAAAAAGGAGAATATATAGGTTACCAAGTAGAATAGGTATTGGCTTTGCATTTAACTAGAAGTTCCAGTGTTTTCGATAAGAAGTTTATATAGTGTACTTTCATATGAATTTCATATGGCTTTTTAACATGTGAAACATCTAGAAGATTTAATTTCTAAATTAGAGATACTTTCGGTTTCCACAATATAAGTAGATAGGTTTTCTTATTTATTTTTTAAATGTTACCTATTTTTAAGGATATTACTTACATAGTTTCTCTTTCCTATGTTTATTTGTATTATGATAAATAGTCCTATAATCAATGGAAAAACAAGCAAATTATTTTCTCCAAAGCTTTCTTCATAACCTAACTATTTTTGCCAAAATGTAGTACCTTTTTTTATTTAATGTTGTTGGCAAGCTGTTTTGAAATGCTTTTAATGTATACATATTCCTATACTGCAAAGAGCAAGTGTAATTTTCAATTTATGATACTGTGGATGGAAAATATATGGAGTTCAGTCTTCAAGATTTTCTATATTCATTCTAGTTTCTGTAGGAGGAAAGCATCAGGGAGAACATGGACAAAAATTGTTGGCGAGAGTCACATTTTCGTTCTAACTTTACTCTCTCTCTCTCTCTTACCCCATCCTCCAGTGTTTATTTGAATTTATTGCTTCGTATATTTAATGAAATAGAATGTGGCAATGATGATTAATTACGACCTTTTATTTACTGAGACATTCTTATGATGACTCTCAAGCACTTTTGAGCCACATTTCAATGTTTTATCTTTTTGTGAACTAATTTGACAGAGAAAATATAGTTTGAGGCAATGAGATTTTTTAGAGTGTGGGAGGCAAATGTAATTAATCTTTTCTTTTTTCATTGGATATTTTTATTTCATTTTTTTTTTCTGTATGTGTGTCACTGGGTGGAGAACATGATAGATGTATTGAGAAATCTTATTTTGAATTTGCCTGTCGTTATATCTCAATCTTTTTTCTTTTCTTTCTGTTTTCCCTTGAGCAAGTGTGATTTGTCTGTTTATCCTGAATTTTTCAACGTATTTGGAGTGTCCAATAGCCATGCCCTTATCAGTGTCCTACTGCGGACAAGAGTTGGTGAGTTAAAGTGACGAACCTGGTAAACGAGACAACTGAATCATATATAATATTCACACATTCCTATGATGCAAATAGTAATTTTACATGTTCAATTTCTGATTCCTTGGGTAGCCCATATATTAAGATCAATCTTCACTCCAATTCTTCTTTAGGATGGCTTATTTAATCATTAGAATTTGTTTTATTTTTATGCGGGCAGTATTTATTTTCTGAAAGATATTTTATTGCGTTATTTCTGTCATGAAACAGAATGCAGCGATGATGATGAATTTTGACCTTTTAACTGAGACATTCTCAACGCTGAGCTCTCAAATACTTCGGAGCTGCATACTTGTTAGTTTCCTTTCTTTGTATCAAGGATTGGATGAATTCTTTTGCCATGGGAAATTTGAATTACTTGTTGGTTTGGTTTCCGTAGTGCCTTTCTCACTGGTTCAAATAAATGGGGCTCCTAACCATAAGATAGTTTGTTTCAGGATTTCTCATAAGTTGACCGAGAGCATGGAACAGACACTCTTTCTTTCTGTGAGTATGGATAGTTTTAGGCATTGCAAATTCTTTTATAGCATATGACAGAGTTGGGAAACTTTCTGTGACTATAATGAATGATTGGTTGTAATCTGCTTCCATCTGAACCTTACCCTTCAGATTAATTTTGCTTCAAGGGAATTTTGTTTTGCAATTTATGTGAAATACAAGAAATAGTTATGTACATTTTTCTCAATTGCTGTTTTCCTTAATGGTCTAAATATTTTAAAGTTTGAAGTTTTTGAATTGCAACTATTAGGATAATCAATGCAGTGGGTTTAGGTAAAAGGAAATATGCTAATAGCAGATTTGTTCTTTATCCGTAGATAATTGCAAAAGTGCCGCTTCAAAATGTGTTTCTTCTTCTCTCAGCTAAACCCCATATTTCAAATGTGTCTGCCTCCTAATTGAAAGAGTGGATGATCTTACAATTAGGGAATGAATGAGGAAGTTGTTGGTTGCAATTGATACTATAAAACAACTGTCATCAGAAGTTTTTGACAATTGTTGTGTAGTATATTGGATGGTCCAGTCGATCATCAGTTTGTTAACTTAATGGCATTTCAAGTTCGAATTCCCCTAACTTCATGTCCATTAGTAGTGGGTGGAATCGATGAGCTTTAAATTACTTTCCCGTAATAAATTTATTAATTAAATTTTTTATATTTAATGGGGTGGTAATTTATTAATGATTGATAAATTAATAATATTTTATAATTATAGATAAAAAACTAATGAAATGGTATTATCTCAATAGATATTAAATATTTAGTTAATAAAATTGATAAGTCTAGAATTATTCTTAATAAAATACAATGTATTAGACTTAAAATAGAAAAATGCTTATCAAATTTATTAATTAAAATTTTGATATTCAATGATGTGTGTTAGTTTATTAATGTTTAATAAATTATCAAAGTCATACAGAAAATAATTTAATAAAATAATACTACATCATTAAATATTAATAATTTAATTAATAAATTTGTTCACTGAAATGTGAAAACTTGCATTATGGAATTAATTTGGTGTGCACCAACCCTAGTATCTAGCTGATCATAGCTTTGCTTTAGGTGCGATGTGATGAAATTAGTCAATTCTGTACCCACTTAAAAAATAACAAAACACAGATAGACCATGGATACAAAAACCGATTATTGATTAGCTGTTAGACTTTTTATTTATTTATTTATTATTATTTAGTATTATCTCCATTTTTAGACAGCTGTATATTAGGCAGACAAAAAAAAAAAACTTTCTAAGGAAAAAAGAAATCAAAATTGATATGTCCTAATACCTATAACCTTTTTATATTTTTTTTTATAGTTAATTATACTTTTATTTCTAAGAAATATAACGGTTGACAGAAATAAATTATGCACGTTTCAATTTTATTTTCATGCAACTCTTAAACAAATTTTTGTTTCTATTTTTTTTTTGTTATTATTATCGTGTCATATGTAAAGACTAATTTCATCAAATATCTATAACAAAATTACGTCACTAGACTAAACCACAAGAATATTGAGCCAAAAAATAAACCAACATAAGAATATAATCCAAGGAACAATTAAAGTTTTTTAGGTGAAATGAAAGAGGATTTTAAAAAGATAAAATATAACTAACAATTTTTTATTTATTAAATTAACCAAAAAATGGTATTTACAAATTAAGATTTAATTCACATTATAAATCAATTTCAAAATGGATTATTTATGTTTGTGCTGATTTTACTTCGTTAATGAATAGCCACATAGTCCACATTATGTCAGATTTTAATTTATGATAATATATAAGTTGATAGACTAAGTTGTGCCTATAGCATTACTTTTAGTCAAAGACTTCAAAATAAAATGATAATTTTTCTAATATCTAGTGATTAATCATATGCCATTTATTTTGTACATTTAATTTGACTTTAACAAACCACATTATTCCGACTTAAAAAAAAAAAAACCAAATAATTCAACAAATTAAATTTTATGATTTTTTTTGTAAAATTAAAAGATGTATTTTTTTTTCACATTGATTGATATATCAAAAAAGTTGATTAATAAATTAGTAATTTAAATATAGCATAATGAAAATAAAACAATACATTTTAATTTTACTCCGAAATTACGAGATGCATGTACTAGTAGAATCTAATAATAGGAATTCAAAATTTATGGAAAATAAATAAAATAGATTTAAAAAATAAAAATTACAATATATACTTTTCTTTTCAAGTTAAAAATAAAATAAAAAATAAAAAATGTAGTAAGGGTTGGTATTCGCCGGACATATTCTGATTCTTGGGTGCGAAGCTTAAGCAGAATATTATAATAGTTATTATAATAAATGAACAGATGATTAATTAAAAGAGAATATTGTAAGCAAAAATCAAATAGAAGTCAGCTTGTCTAGGGTTTACAAGGTTACCGGTTTCAATTTCTGCGCCTATCAGCGGAGACAAGTGGACGGAACAGGCCCCTAATATCCTTCTCCATTACTCTACGGTAGCTTTCTCTGCAACCCTTTTCGGTCTCTGCTTTCACAATCCGTATCGATTTTCTTGTTCTTCTGTCTCTTTGAGAGAAATCCAACATCTTTCTAAGTATCTACTTGTTTTTCACTTTCATACCAAATGTAAATGTTTATTATTATTATTATTTTCTTTTCTTTTTCTCTCTCAAAGTTGTTCGTATTCGTCTTGTAGTCCTTTCTTATTTGCCTCATTTAGTACAGTGGAACTTTTTTATTGTCTGTGTGGTTGTGGGAATTCCTTCTTGTTTATGCTTCCAGAAGTTTGCTGCGGTTTCTGTATCTTGTAGTTTGATAGTTGATTACCTTTACATTGATATGTAATATTGTGCTGTGTTGTAGATTGTATTTGGAAGCAATGATTTAAACTATTTTGATCTGGATTCTGTTATTAGGATTAAATTGGGGGTATGGCTGGTGGAGAGACGAAAAAGGCCGGCGGAGAAGGGAAAAAGGCCAGTGGAGGGACAAAAAAGGGTAATGCCAATGCAGGCGGCGGTGAGTTTCATGTTCTTTAATGAGCTATTGCCTTTGCAAACTTTATAAAGTGTATTTTAGACCCATGCGGAGTAAATAGTTATATGGATGTGCCTGGTTGTATATTTCTTTCTCACAAGTCTGTATTTCACCTTCAGGGGGTAAAAAGAAGGATGTTAAGAAAGAGACTGGTTTGGGACTTTCCTACAAGAAGGATGAAAACTTTGGAGAGTGGTACTCTGAGGTTATTGTTAAATATTTAGTGTTGGAGGTTCTATGAATGTCTTCACCATGTATTTTGCAGTGTCAATTTAAGCATTTAACAGTAGCTTTGCAGTGTCAATTAAGCATTTAACAGTAGCAATCGACGGCCTTTTTTATTTTTATTTGTATTAATTACTTCTTGTTTCCTTAAACCATTTATGTTGTTCAAAGAATATCCAACTATCCATCCATAGCTTGACTGTTACTTAAGCAGAGTTTTGTGATTTATTTACCAGTATTTACAATAAGAGCTTTATATTCTATATTTACAAGGCAGAAAAAAAATAGACAATATTAATAGGATTTAAATTTTTCATAAACACGATTTTAGTTTACACGATGTTAGTGATTTATTTATATTCTATATTTATTTACCAGTGTGGTAATGCTTAATTAACCTTTGACTTTACTTATGTAAACTTTAGAGGTTTCTATTACATGTCGTCACTCATATTCTTGCTGTGGGTTGGAAGATGCCATTTTCTTCAAACGCAATGTTGTTTTTTCCTCTTTTATCTTTTTCTATGCATACCTGAGATAGAGAAGAAGGTAGGATTATTTCTGTTGGTTAATTTAAATAATTGATGTAAAACCCCCCGTTTAAAAACATTTAGGAATGTATTATGGATGGGGTGAGGCTTTGGAGTTATATCATTTACTTAATATTTTTTTCCTAGAATTTGCAATTCCTGAACTCTTCATAGCTTTAAGAACAAATTTTTGTAATTCCAACGAGACATTTTGTAATGATTTAGTGGTAAGAGATACTTTCAGACTTTGATAGTTAGAGAATAAGAATTGGGCTGTCCTTTGGGTCATAAATGTGCAAAGTAATATATTTGTTGCACTTGTTGTATTAACTTCTATGAGTGAATGACTATGTCTTCAAAAGCTATTGGATTCAGATCTGCATACTTCATTGAAATTGAGCATGATGAGCATGTTTTAGGTGTCTGCGACTTAATATGTATTTTTCTTTTGGATTTTAGGTAGTTGTGAATGGTGAAATGATTGAGTACTACGATATTTCTGGCTGTTATATTCTGAGACCTTGGACGATGTCAATCTGGGAGGCCATGCAAGTGAGTTCAAAAAGCCGTTATGATATCATTTGTTTATGCTCTTGTTGCGATTGAAGTTCATGTTTTTTTCATTTTTGGATGACAACTGACAAGTGAAGTTCATGTCTAATAATCTTTTCCCTGCAATTGGTTTGGTATCATTGAACATGGATCATCTTCCTTTAATTGTTTTCTTTATTTGGGATTTGTAAATCACTATGCTTCTAATAAGTAAAGACTCATCTCTTACTAAATCCTCTGTTTATTTTATCTTTCAAAAACCTCAAGTTAGGCAGTCTTTATTTACAATGATGTCAATGTGCAGGGATTTTTTGATGCTGAGATCAAGAAACTGAAGATCAAGAACTGTTACTTCCCTCTTTTTGTATCTCCCACTGTTTTGCAAAAGGAGAAGGATCACATAGAGGGTTTTGCACCAGAGGTAAGATCCAAATACCATTTGGTACAGTGAGAAAGAGAACCTTTCTCCCTAACTTTCGGTAGTATACACAGTATAAGATTATATAACCTATTATTCCTTACTTTCTATGAAATCAGTTTAAGGCAATTTATCCCTTATATAATTCACTTTGACCTTCATGTGGAGAAACTATGACATCCACAGATAAGATATTACTTTATAAGTGTCTAGTTATCTTGCTCCTGTAGATGGTATTGATGGTCTTGTCCTGTGTACAATCATAATTACTAGTTAGCGGGTTGCTTCTATGCTCATTGCTATTTCTAATTTTAGTATTTTCGTTGGGATTGAAGTCAAGTGTACAAATTTTGTCTGAGCTGCTGATGCTTTTATATTTTACTTGAGTGTTGTAATAGATTTAACTGGATTGCTTGTGCTTGGTTGACAGCAAATTTTATTCTATTGGACCTTTGGTTTTCTCAGGTTGCTTGGGTAACTAAATCTGGGGAATCTGATCTGGAAGTGCCAATAGCAATTCGCCCAACTAGTGAGACTGTAATGTATCCCTACTATTCAAAGTGGATCAGGGGACACCGTGATCTTCCGTTAAAACTTAACCAGTGGTGCAATGTTGTTAGGTGGGAGTTTAGCAATCCTACTCCATTTATCAGGTAACTTATTGTTTATCCTTAATCATTGTGTTACCTTTCACCATGTAGATGGAAACTAGGCTGCTGGAATATTCCATGACAATGAGAGTGGGACAGTATATATATACATATATATATATATAATCTAAATCATCTCCTACGCACTCAAATATTTGTGTCTTTTATGTTTTTTTATTGATATATAATTATAAGAATAGGTATATCAACTATCAAGTGCTATTACGTTAATACATTATAACCTAGTTCTTTTTGGATGAAATGGATGTTTTCATTACTTAAGCTGGAATATTTCTTTGGTAGATTTTAAATATTTAAGAAACTGGAGTAAAATAACTTACAGAAAGAGAAAGTGAATTGTTA